>JAQFZE010001286.1:0-18678 GCA_034695245.1 Dicyrtomina saundersi | reverse complement strand
AAATAGTATTTTGAGAAATTTATTTTTTCCTGCACACGTTTTCTATATACTAGCTATATACTACAGGAAATTTTCTATATAACATTAATAATATATGCAACATGCAACACGGTTCAGGTTCCATGAACATTTCCTCCTATATAGTATTTAGTGCTTCATTATAAACTGAGAAAATGAGAAATTTCCTCCATATCTCTAAATTCCTTCAAACTCGTCCAGTTTCCAGTTTCCAATTTACATAATCAATCAATTATGCATGTGTGCAGGCAGATACAAAGATAAAATTAAAAAGCTCCCTTGGTTGCAAGTGTCATCAAATTATATAGGCATATAGACTCCGTAGAGTTATTTTTGTGTACGCGCTGTGCTGAATTAATTACAGATAACGCCTCTGAAAATATCGATTAAATTTCATGCCAATGCTACTCGTTACATTATCATTAATATAATAAGCTATATATACATATGGATGCATGAACTATATACGCCGAGTGCTCAAAAAAGAATTTCTAGGAGCCGTACCCTAATAAACTCTAACAGTAAAAATACACGCAACTTAATCTTTTAGCTCCATGGATATAGGTTTAATATTATGTAGTAACCCCGAGAATGACCTGGTCATGTTGTAAAATCAAATTGCATGCTGGACGTTGGGGTTGTTTTGTTGGCTGGGAAATGCAGCAGAATTTATTCGCAAGCCCGTAATAAATACATATTATATGACATTCGAGAGTGAGATAGGTGTTGTACATATTTTCCATAAACTATCTAGAACACTTGGATTTTGGATATAGGTCAAGTTGTTTTCAAAAAACGATTTAAGCCAGGCAAGGGCATCACATCACGGAAATTTGAAAATGAAAAAAAAAAGAAAAGAAAGTTACCCGAACCCAAGTGAGTGTGAGCTCCAAGATAAATGATAAAAATATAGTTTTCAATCGGAGGTAAAGGCTGTTGAGTGACTACTATAGGAGTGTGTAAAAATTGAATAAAATGGCGACGGCAGTGTGACGCAGTGCGGGCAGGGGCAGTATGAAATAACGTTATCATCAACTATAAATCCAGAAAAGTACCGCCAACTTCGAAATTAATGATTGTGGTGGTATAGTGGTGTGGTATATATGACCCTCGATTGCATTTAGAGCTAAAAAAAGGACTACAAAACGGTTTCCACATCCTGTAAACATATGTAGTAGGCGCGATTCGAAGGGGAAAAAAGTTGATTAGCTCGTTTGGATTTCGTTTTTCGTATCGTAAATGGATCTCTTCCGAAAGTTCCGAACCGAACTCCCAACAACTAGTAGGCAAGATACATTAATAATTATAATAATTTATTCCCCCGCGTTAAAGCTTTCATGTACAACGTGTGTCTTATGTGATAAAAATCCTGGAAGAGTAAATGTCACTTGAAGTTGTAAATTGCAAAGTTACCATCTTTGGAAATATCGAATTTTTTTTTTGTGGCGAATATTAAATTTCGTTAACACTATAATATATATATTGATCTCACGAAAACACATAGTTTTGATACACGGTGTTAACACTTAAAGTACAGTGATACATATAGTTATTTGTAGAGCACTGTTCGATTCTGATTCTGATATACTTACCTATATTTTATATATACCTCTATATCTATAACATTTAATGCGAATGGTACCACACACACAAAAAAACCTCATAATAAGATTCGTTAGCACTTTTTTCTTGAATTGTATAGTATATGAAGTGAACTCTGTACTATACAGCTATAAAAACTATAAAGCCTATATGACCATTCGTTATTAAACCACTATTAGGATTATCACGTACAATCACATTACCTATCAAAAATATACTTGGTTTGAGCAAGGACTACTATCAAACCTACAATTTAATTTAATGCCCACATAACACAGATTGTGTGGGACGTTTGACTTTTAATATGTAACACGGTATATAGATGATTAGTAGATTTACTACTCATACTCTTACTACCACATTTACGAACAACATATTTTACGACACGACAAAAGCATCTGTGTATGTTACACGATTTCCTACATAATGGATAATGATTGCATGCATGAAGTATTCTCCAAGCCTGAATGCCGATGTAATTCGGAGTAGTTTGTGTAGTTTTATTTTTTTTGTGAAAAATTACTAAATGATCTATGCTGCTTGACGTTGCAAGACAATAAAAATAACATGCTTTCAGCCAGACTAAATTTGTATTTAGAGCTTGTTACGAGCCTAACTCGTGATTTTAGTATTATATGTAAAAAAAAAAATAGTTTTTTGAATGCAATGGAAACTTGTATCCTACCAGAAGAAATGTCTGCTGCGTAGAGACAATTTCTTCTTATTTTTTCCTAGTTCCGGAAAACATGCTTCGATGCTAATGTTTTTGGAACTTGGGTTTTGGGTTAGGTTCGCTACGATGAAGACGACGAAGATGAAGGTCCGCATCCGAACCCCAATTTGGAGCAAGGAATGCCGCTACCGATTCGAATGGCCGCAGCTTTTGACCCTGAGTTAGCTTCTGTTCCTCTGGAGGATATAGATACTTTCTATGCAAACCAAGCGGTAAGAATAATTGTGGTCGTAATAAAATATGTTTTCATTTTGGTTGAGTAATTTAATATAATATTTAATTGTGTAGTAATTCCAACCTACGGGCCTACGGGTCGTAGAGCAACCAGGTTCAAAATTATGTACTTATTCCCCGGGTTATTTCACTGTGTGATCTAATATGTACTTTGAAATGTTTCCTTTCCAGACATTCGTGATTGTTAGTAAGAACAAGAACATTTTCCGGTTTAGTGCAACTGATGCCGTGTATTTGCTGAGTCCATTCAATCCTGTCCGTCGAGTAGCCATAGGAATCCTCACCCATTCGCTATTCTCTCTCTGCATTATCACGACTATTTTAACAAATTGTTTTGTCATGATCATGCCTCCTTCTCCTGTCACAGAGTCCACTGAGTAAGTCACCCTCCTTTAAATCTCACATTTTAAGCAATATCTGAACATTATTATTTGTCTCTTATTGACATTAATTTTTTGTATACTTGAGTGTAGATGCAGTGCATCTAGTTCTTAATTATTTTGATTTAGGATTTGTTATACACCGACATATATAGTGTTGATGAGTGAGTTGATGTTGGTGTATTACAATATAGTATACAGCAGAAAGGTACAAATATTTATGTGTGAAGTAAGTAATGTAATTAATTTTTGTAATGTTGCTGTTGTGTAGAGTAATTTTTACTGCGATTTACACATTTGAGTCCGCCGTAAAAGTGATGGCCCGAGGGTTCATTTTGGAAAAATTTACCTACCTTAGAGATGCCTGGAATTGGCTAGATTTCGTAGTTATCACATTAGCGTGAGTATCAAATTACATTAGTTAAATATTCTAGAATAATAATTAGTTTAGTCATATTATACTCATTTTTGTCATCTGATTATACAATACTCAATTTTTTATTGTTACGTAATATACTTTTGTAGTAAAATAACGCCTTCTAGTTAAGATTTCGTGTTTACATTATATATTTGTAAATATTTGATTATTATATGTACAAATTACTTATCTCATTGGATTAGGAAATGTATAATATCTAATAATCAAATTTCAGCTATGTAACAATGGGCATCAATTTGGGCAATCTAGCAGCTTTGAGAACATTCCGAGTTCTTCGAGCCTTGAAAACCGTAGCTATAGTACCTGGTAAGACTTATAGAGTCCTGTAGTTTACAAATTGTAGTATAGAAAAAAATAGTATATATTTACAATATAGTATTTTAGTTAAATTTTAGTCAATATATAGCTATTTCAAACCAATCCCTATAGAACCGGATACCTTATTGTATCTTTGATTGACGTTATCTGTGTCTCTTACATAAAATGAATGTTTTCAGTGAAGTCGGGAATTGAAAGGATCTTGAACTTACTATAGTTAGTTATTATTTCTTATAGTTAGAGTTGTAGGTTGATGTACAAATATGTTCTTAGGTTTGAAAACTATCGTCGGAGCTGTCATAGAGTCCGTCAAGAATCTCCGAGATGTGATAATCTTGACAATTTTCGCATTGTCAGTGTTTGCTTTGATGGGACTTCAGATTTATATGGGAGTGCTCACACAGAAATGCGTACTAAATCTTCCACCGGAGTTCTATGACGGCGAGAGTGTATTTAATATTTCATTAGAAGACTACAAAGCCTGGAACAGCAATTCGAGTAAGTTAACCACCATATATAAATTTTTAATACAAACTTTGAGGTGATAATTATCAACTTTATTGGTTCCAAAATTTTTTAAAATTGTTTCATATATTGCGTTTTATAGCCCACTGGTTTACGGAAGACATAGAAGCCGATCACCCGCTATGTGGAAATTCTACAGGAGCGGGGTATGTAGAGTTCAAAAATTGTAGTGTTTTAAATGTCACCTCTAGTACACACTAACGTAAGTATAAGAATGGCTCACTAATTTATGATTTAGAAATTGCGACGTCATGACGAAATCAAACAACTACACATGTCTACAAGGATATGGTCGTAATCCCAACTATGGTTTTACGTCATTCGATTCTTTTGGCTGGGCCTTTCTGTCTGCTTTTCGGTTAATGACACAAGACTATTGGGAGAGTTTATATCAACATGTAATGTCATTTATTTTTTCTTTTCGCTAGATACCGACTAGTATATATACTGTGATTCTATTTAAGTAATCTTTTCATTAATTTTTATTTCTTGAACACTAGTTGAGACGAGACAATTCGAGAATGGTAATAATGTTTGGTCTCTATATTCTTTTGTACAGATTTTAAGAGCGGCTGGACCGTGGCACATGTTATTTTTTATTGTTATTATCTTTTTGGGATCCTTCTACCTTGTGAATTTGATCTTGGCTATTGTCGCCATGTCTTATGATGAGTTGCAAAAGAAAGCTGAAGAGGAAGATATGGCAGCTGCAGCTGAGGAAGAAGCGATGAGAGTAAGATAATGCTATCAGACTTTCGACAGTCCTCTTTTACATTTTTCTTCACTCACTCATTCATTCATTCATTCATGTCAATAATCTCTTTGTCTGTATGCGCAATTCTCTGTATAGGAAGAGGCTGCTGCACGAATTGCTGCACAAGAAGCCCATGATGCAAGAGATGCAGCACGCCATCATGGAGCAAGTGCAGCTGCGGCCGAAGTAGAAGTAGAAGAGGAGAATGAGAGCATCGGGAAATCTCCTTCTTTCTCTTGCAGAAGCTATGAAATGTGGGTTGGGGGTGAACGTGCGGGTGATGACCAGACTAAGGAAAAAATGTCCATCAAATCGGACTGTGACGGTTCTATCGGAGAAGCTGAGAGTCATTCAAAACTTAATGGCCGCGTGAGAAAGGCAAGAGAGGAAATACATTGCTTTTAATGAATTTCTTTTCTGTAATTAGGAATGAGAGCACAAGCACAACAAAACAATGACACAGCTGCTCAAACAAATTCTAATTGTCGTACACTATTCCGTGACTTTATTTATAATTTATTCAATACACAGGCAAGTTTGAGCTTACCTGGAAGTCCTTTTAATATTCGTCGAGGGTCCAGGGGATCACATCAATACAAATATGGGAGACGCTACGGGGATAAAAAGCCTTTGGTCTTGTCAACTTATATGGATGCTCAAGAACATCTTCCGTATGCAGATGACTCCACTGCTGCCACACCTATGTCTGAAGAAAATGGTGCAATTATAGTTCCCATGAACATGTATGGGAACGGAGCACGTAAGTTACTTAAGCTTTCCGTTTTCTTTCTGTGTGCAATTATTGTCCTTCCTGGATTCAATTTTTTTTTTGTCAGAAGACAAGAAGTTTCAAAACTTTCTCATAATGTATTACCTATCGATTTTCATTTAGCATTGGGATCTCGCCATTCGTCCTATAATTCGCATGCATCAAGATTGTCTTATACATCTCATGGAGATCTATTAGGTCGTCCATTTGGTCTTGGAGTTGGACCTCCACTAACCAAAGAAAGTCAACTGAGACAACGCTCGAAAACATTATCCTCTTACGTCACTGACCAAGACAAAGGCTCACATAACTACGACCCGGTATGAGGAGATACATAATTGGAAAAAAATGTTATGAATAACAAAGATTGGACAACCTATTCTCATATGTTACTTAATAATTTATGAATAGGAGGTGATGGGGAGCTACGACGACGTTCGGAAGCACAACCTTCACATGAAGCAACAAGGAGAAAGAGAAAATTACTATGCCGATCAATCCCAACACAGTGCAACGGGAGTGGATATGAAAGGTTGCACATATATTGAGCTGTATTCCGTATTAATAAAATATTATCAATGAGGAAACACTATACACATACTACGGATTAGAAATATTCAATGGAAGTTACTGTCTAGTTTTTTTCTTCTGTATTTTAGATGTAATGGTTCTGAATGACATCATCGAACAAGCCGGACGACAGAGTAAAGCCAGCGACAGAGGAGGTACGTTTGCTACTTACATACCCATGCTTTGTCTGTTGTAAAATCCGATGTGTGTTGTCGTTGTTTTATGAGGAGCATTTTGGCTTCAAATGTTATGCAATTAATTTTTGTGTAACACGTAAGTGCACTGCTGGACCTTCGTGTTATTGGCGTTTATAAGTATCCAGACAAAATATACTATGATGATGGTGCTTCCTCTGCTTTCGCTATCAATCTGCTCTGAATACATTGGCCACGTGCCCTAGTGGCCCTTATATAGCTTCCTAGCTGTCATTCTAGAATAGTGTAGAGTAGAATACAGCACAAAATTACAATGTGTTGAGTTATAAATACCTATCAAAAATTAAATTATCGATTTTTATGCTACCTACTATTATGTTTACACGTATCCGCTACCGCTACAGAAACATGCTTACAAAATAGATAACACAAGTTTAGCGCATGTATCGTAAATTGCATGTTTTATGTAAAATGCTTTAAAATAAAAATAATTTGAAATGCAAAGTTTTAATACCATCCTAGCTTAGCGCTTTACTAATTCTCAGTGTTGGTTGGTGCGGAAAAGAAAATTAAAAAACAATTGAGAACAAATACGAATTGAATTTGAATAGCAAAATTATTGATATTCTTCTTTGATGGTTTTGAGACAAGATTATAGCTTGGCTGATAGCTTCCTATAACTGGTATTTTAACTTCAATGTTGTTCAATGTTAAACTGGCTGGAGCAAGTTTTGATGAATGGGAAAGACCATTGTCGTGTAATGTAAATGTCGTAATTCCGTGATCTGATAAATGTATAATTAGTTATGCGAAAAAGTATAATTTATAATGGAGTATTTTGATCATGAGAACAGCCTGAGAGGTTTAATGAAAATATGATTTGATTTGACTCAATTGAAATTTATCGCACCACACAAATGCTGTGTTTCTGCAATTCTGCTGCTGACTGTTATACGACAATTAAAAAATTCCTCAACTACTTCAACCGGTACGTTGCTGTGGGTTGACTATGTAAACGATGATGTCACCTAATTTTTGGTTCATCACGCCACCATCCACCTTCATCACTTTTTCAAATCTTCACTTTCTGCCTGGCATAAAAATCCTACTTAATGTAAAACACGCGTTTTGCACTTTGACCACACTGGATCTTCGGCACTTTCTTCAAAAATATAATTACTCTAGTCTCAACGTACTATTTTAACACAGAGGAAGAGGAAGAAGGGAATCGCTTCAAGCAGAAAATTATCGAATTAAGCTTCAGATGTATTGATGTCTTCTGTATCTGGGATTGTGGATTCCCCTGGAGTTTCATTCAAAAAGTCGTCTCTTTTCTTGTCTTTGACCCGTTTGCCGAGCTTCTCATCACACTTGCTATTGCTGTCAACACACTCTTCATGGCCCTTGATCACTATGGACTCGATCAGAATCCTCCCATGGAAAAAGCTCTCAAATTGGGAAATACTGTAAGCCACTCTCGCATTCCCCTAAAATTTCTATCATATTCTTTCGGAGTTTCTTCAATTATTGTACTGTCCTTATTTTAACAATTTTAATTTGTCTCGTGATCCCCTGCAGGTATTCTCAACCATTTTTGCAGCGGAAGCCCTCATGAAACTTGTGGCTATGAGTCCAAAATTTTACTTTCAAGTTGGCTGGAATATCTTTGATTTCATCATCGTCACATTATCTCTGTTAGAAATGTTATTTGAGGACGCCAACTTACCAGGAATCAGTGCCCTACGTTCTTTTCGACTGGTAGGTTTATTTTGAGTTTGAATTACGCAATTAATACGATATGAAATTTTGTTCTAGCTGCAAGTGCTAATTAATTTATTTTTTTACTTTGTAGCTTCGAGTATTCAAGCTAGCCAAATCTTGGCCGACTTTGAACTTGTTGATCAGTATCATGGGAAAAACAATGGGAGCGTTGGGTAATCTAGTGTTTGTCTTAATCATTATCATCTTTATATTTGCCGTGATGGGGATGCAGCTATTTGCCAAAAATTATTTCGGTTAGTGATTTTCTCCCAATTTGAACGAACGTTATTATAAAGAAATACGTAATATCAAGTTTTGTTATCCATATAGATAGAATTCTACATACATTATTTTTTCTTATTTGAAGGTGCATTATTGCAAAAGCCTTGCTCTTCTAGTATCATAGGAGAAGCAAAGAATCTATACTGGGATATTGTCAGGATTTGCAGAGGTTCAGTCTGTACATTGCAGTATAGATTCTATGCTTCTTATGATACTAGAGCTACGTTTTTGCAATAACGCACTTACAAATAAGTAAAACTAATGTGGGTAGAACTCTAAATGAATAACGAAACGCATATTACGTATTTCTTTGATTATCTTAAAAATTGTTTTGAAGTAATTTTAAATTAGCATTTCTATTGTAACCTTTGTTCTTTGATGGTTTTGCAGATAAAGTACACCTATTTCCAAATGAAGAGTTACCCAGATGGAATTTTACAGACTTCTGGCATTCATTTATGATAATTTTCCGAGTGCTGTGCGGAGAGTGGATAGAGTCTATGTGGGATTGTATGCTGGTTGGAGATGCGTCATGTGTTCCATTCTTCTTGGCTACAGTCATTATCGGAAATTTAGTCGTACGTATTTTCTATCTGACTAGATGAGAATAGCACAGGATTAATCAAGATTGACAAACCCTTAGCACACTTGTGTTAATATTAGAGGGTTACGTTATTATTACATTATTTCTTAAATTTTAGGTTCTCAATCTTTTCTTGGCCCTGCTGCTCAGCAGTTTTGGAGCGTCTAATTTGTCTGCTCCAACAGCTGATGCCGAGACGAACAAACTATCTGAAGCATTTAATCGAATTGGACGGTTCATTCGATGGATTAAATCTTTAGTACGCAGATCAGTTGGATGTCTAATTGGCTTATGTAGACCCCGCCCCAGAAACCAAATTTCTGACCAAACTCAGCAAGTGCCCGAGGGGAATGGAGCTGTAAATGCCATTCGAGACAAGACATTTGATAATAATATGGCAGAGAATAACGACATGACCATACAAGGTAAATTATCGATCCTGACCTATATTTCCCTTTCCTTGTGTGTGTGGTATTCAATTTCTTAATTATTCTTTGACTTGAAAATTTTGTTCTTCAGCGGGAGAATTAAAACATAAACTCGCACAAAAAGCTCGGATGGTCATCAATGCCAACAAAATGGTCAACAGTTTGAAGCACAGTATGGAAGATGGGAAAATAGAAAAGGAGAAAGAGAAGGAACGAGAGATGATATTAATGCGAAGCAAGGAGAAAGATGAAGAGACAATGAGTATGAAATCGTATGGATCCCACTCCCACTATCCTAAAGATTTTGGGCATCAACATCAGAGCATGGAAACGTTTGGCGGAGCTGAAATCGTCTCAACAAAGGATGACGGGATTGATAATGAAGAGGAAGAGAAGAGAGATTTAAGCAAGGAAGATCCTGATTGGGCTGAAGATGATGAAGAAATTGCAGAAGATGGTGAGGGTGAGGGTGAGCCTCCTCCACCCGCTCCACCCAAAAATCCTGAAGAAGAAGAAGAGTATCCTGCGGATTGCTTTCCACCCAATTTTTATGAAAAATTTCCTCTGCTTGCCGTGGATGATACACCATTGGCTATAGGATTCGCTAATCTCAGACTGAAAACTTTCCGCCTGATTGAAAACAAATATTTTGAAACGGCTGTGATAATTATGATTTTACTATCCTCTCTTGCACTCGTAAGTCGGAAAAACTACCTAAAAAATACATATGTAAATACTGTGTGATGTAATCTAACCCTTCAAACTTTGTGAGCTCTTTTGATAATCCAAAACGTTTAATAATAATTAGGCTTTAGAAGATGTCCATCTACCCAAAAATCCAGTTCTCACTGACATTCTCTACTACATGGATCGAATATTCACTGTCATCTTTTTCCTGGAAATGTTAATCAAATGGTTGGCACTGGGATTCGTTGCTTACTTTTCAAATGCTTGGTGCTGGCTTGACTTCGTCATTGTCATGGTTTGAAAACTGATGAACATTTTTGTGCATCTATATAGTTTTTGCTTCCGGGGAATGTAGGATCACTAATCATTTGTCTTTGTTACACTTTAGGTATCTTTGATAAACTTTATTGCCAGTTTGGCGGGAGCTGGAAGTGTTCAGGCATTTAAAACGATGAGAACGTTGCGTGCTCTCCGTCCATTGAGAGCCATGTCTAGAATGCAGGGCATGAGAGTGGTCGTCAATGCCCTAGTCCAAGCTATTCCCAGTATCTTCAATGTACTTCTCGTGTGTCTCATCTTTTGGCTTATATTTGCTATCATGGGAGTGCAGCTGTTCAACGGAAAATTTCAAAAGGTAAGTTTTTAACTTCCTTTCCAGTGGTTTGATATTTCCCAATCCGCAGTATACAACGTATAGTGCCTATTAGGTAGTTGTAGTTGTGTAAGACAAGTCCCTACAGTGCCAACTCGACAAGCAGTCGATCACCATTCAACTATTTGATGTGAAATTCTAAACTGTAACTTATTTTCTAGTGCATTGATCCGGCGGATAACTTGCGGCCGGATTACCGCATCATCAAAAACAAGCAAGAGTGTTTAGCTAATAATTTGACGTGGGAAAATCCCCAAATGAACTTTGATCATGTCGGCAAAGCCTATCTTTGTCTCTTCCAAGTAGCAACTTTCAAAGGTTGGATTCAAATTATGAACGACGCCACGGATTCCCGCGGGGTAAGTTCATCAAATATACTATATGCAATTCCACGAACTTCTTTTTACGAACTGTTTATTCTGATTGATTTTCTCATATGTTGAATAATTATAGCTGGATGATCAACCCCATCGGGAAGTTAACTTTGTAATGTACGTATACTTCGTAATTTTTATCATCTTTGGCTCATTTTTCACTTTGAATCTGTTTATTGGAGTCATCATCGACAATTTCAACGAACAAAAGAAAAAAGCTGGTGGCTCACTGGAAATGTTCATGACGGACGATCAAAAGAAGTACTACAACGCCATGAAAAAGATGGGCTCCAAGAAACCGTTAAAAGCAATTCCCAGACCTCGAGTATGATCTTCAAATTGATATATTATTGATTAGAAAGTATTATCATTATCTCTTTGCCGTTGGCTTTCGGAAGTAATTCATGGATTTGTTATTAAACTATTACAGTGGAGACCACAAGCTATTGTATTCGAGCTTGTTACGAATACGAAATTTGACATGCTTATTATGCTTTTCATTGGGTTCAACATGGTAACAATGACGATGGACCATTTTCAACAGGCCCCTGTAAGTACCATTTTACCTGATTTCAGTATCCATTTTAATGCTATACACTGATTGTAAAGTGCGGTAAAGGCGGAAGCACCAGGGTAGTTTGTTTTTGTATGTATATTGCAACCTAAGATTGACAGTAGGAGCGAATTTCCTTTGCAGTTACATGACAGAATATTATGTACCTTATGATATGACTCATGGATGTAGGCAACATGTGTAATATATATTTTCGTGTTTTTCAGATTTGGGATAAAGTACTAGAATATCTTAATGGATGTTTTATAGCTATCTTCTCTACAGAATGCGCATTAAAAGTATTTGCCATTCGCCATCACTACTTTAAAGAGCCTTGGAACCTTTTTGATTTCGTCGTTGTAATATTGTCTATAGTTGGTGAGTACTTCCGTTCCTAAAAGAGATAATTATAAATTCTCGAAGTCGCGTCGTTTTGGAAAATCATAGTTATAACTGTTTTATTTATGGTTGAATTCTAGGTTTACTTTTGAGCGACTTGATTGAAAAATACTTTGTATCTCCAACTTTGCTTCGAGTTGTACGAGTTGCCAAAGTAGGTCGAGTCCTCCGACTTGTCAAAGGAGCCAAAGGCATTCGAACCTTACTTTTCGCCTTGGCTATGTCACTCCCAGCCCTTTTCAACATCTGCCTTCTTCTCTTTCTCGTCATGTTCATTTTCGCAATTTTTGGCATGTCATTCTTCATGAATGTCAAAATTCCGAGTGGTGGCCTAGATGAAGTTTATAATTTCCAAACTTTTGGACAGTCCATGATTTTACTCTTCCAAATGTCTACATCAGCGGGTATACCACCTTTTCTTGCGTTAAACTTTAATATGTTTTGAATTAAGATCTTAGCGGTTTGAGAAATTTACGTGTAGAGAGTGAGACAACTTTGTTCAAAATATAAACTTGACACTGCCCTTCAATAATGACAGGTTAAAATATACCGGCCAAAGCTGGTTATATCAAGATTTACCTTATTAAATTATTAAACTTACCTATGTTATAAAATCACCAATATATATAGATAGGGCGAGTAGTGATTAGGAGCTGTAGAAAACAAATGATTATTTTGGATGATACATACATATATCATTTAGTAATTATTTATGTGTGTTTCTACTTCCAGGATGGGATGGAGTCTTAGCTGGAATAATCAATGAAGAAGAATGTAATTTACCAAATATGGACTTGGGAGACCCGGGTAATTGTGGGAGCCCTACTGTAGGAATCGCTTTTCTACTCACATACCTTGTTATTAGTTTCCTTATTGTGATTAACATGTACATTGCCGTTATTTTGGAAAATTACTCACAAGCAACGGAAGAAGTTCAAGAAGGGCTCACAGACGATGACTACGACATGTACTACGAAATTTGGGCTCAATTTGACCCTGATGGTACCCAGTACATTCGCTACGATCAACTGTCTGACTTCCTTGACGTCCTCGAACCCCCACTGCAAATACATAAACCTAACAAATACAAAATAATTTCTATGGATGTTCCCATATGCAAAGGTACAGGGAATAATTGGATTTCGGTGTTGATGTTAGTTTTTAGTTGTCCGCCCTTGCTGATAGTTAATGCATTCTGTTTTGCTTTTAGGGGACATGATGTATTGCGTCGACATTTTGGATGCTCTCACTCGAGACTTCTTCGCCCGTAAAGGAAACCCCATCGAAGAAGCTGTCGAGCTGAACGAAGTTCAAGTAGCATTGGATCGTCCAGGCTACGAACCTGTTTCCTCGACACTGTGGCGACAGCGTGAAGAATACTGTGCTCGTCTCATTCAAACCGCATGGCGAAAGCACAAACACCTTCGAGCTCAAAGTCAACAAGACTCCAGAACAGATGACACTGATGACAAATTTACCACATCAGTGGTGATTGACGAAACAGAAGGAAGTCACAAAGTTGTCATTCACTCGAGATCCCCGTCCATCTCGTCAAGAATGACGGATGTCTAACTAAATAACCTATCAACTAAGAAAATAATATAAAACAATGCTATATAATCATTGGTCCACTGCAGTTTAACGTAAATGCGCTTTAAGTTACATCAAACCAAGTATGTACTGCATACCGGTACGGATAAAAAGCTCCAACATTCAACTATACAATCTCCATAAATACTAATGAAATGTAGCTTAACTCTCAATTAGCTTTTGTAACTAACCAAAATATTATTACGATAATAATTATTATTATGCATTCTTACCTTATAGTCAACGAAAATGGAGAAGTGCGTAGCATACCAATTAGATTACCTGTCCAACTAAGCAGTTTGGCTATCTTGAGTGCAAGTTGAATGAGGGATGACTTCTTTTTTATAAAACAAAAAAAACACAATTACATTAATTCAATCATGTATAATAATATGATTAGTTATTAACTTATGCTAAGCGAGGAAGAAAGTAATTAACTCTATCACATTTAGCTTAACTTGAACCACAGATAAACATTATGTATCTACTAGTTAATACGTAGCATAAGAAGTTAATATTTAATCAGTAATCCCCATTGATTTTTCATACTTGTACTAGTATATAATGTAAACATCCTCTGCACTTGAAACTAATATATTATATACTGAAGTAATATTATGCGAATACATGCTAACCTTAGGATTACAATTTACCTATATTAACCATTTAAATTGCCTAACATTTTTCCATACCAAATATACCGTACCCGTCTATAATCTATCCATTTAAATTTAATGTCATTACTATATCCACAAAGAAACGCCCTGCCTAGCTGATGTTCACCTTCTTGACAGCTTCACTGGAAATATATTATTCCACGTGACTACAATTAATCTGCAGTCCTCGCCATTTATCTACGTAGAAGTAACTATTATCGAGTATTTAATATCAGGTGAAAAAGTGTTATAACATTGGCATTGTCTAGTTACTTAAATTTTTTAGATTTGATCGCGTTTGAAACTTTTTCTAAAGTAAATCTGGTACTCTTCGAAGGAAAAAATGGAAAAACAACAACACCTCATCGAAATATTTTTTATACGCCACTAACTACAAATTGAACCCATGTTGTGTAGATGTTGTTCCTTACTTCATCTTCTTATCCCCAAGTATAATACAGATTCAAACATTATTCCTTACAACTTACACGCAGATAGTAAGGGAATGGTATGCTGATACTTCTTCATAATTATCTATACTGATAAATTAAGTCCAAAGAAAATGTTATTCATTGATTTTGTAATCGAATTCTTGCAAACACTCGTAATCATTATGTAAATCATTTTTACGCTATAGATAATTAAGTATATATGTAATTTTAAGAATATAAATGCTAAAATTCTATAAACGCGTTGGTTATAGTTAGAGAGTTATGTAGTTGGTAATTTAATTAAGGTGTAGACAACAACAGATACATACATATATTAACAGGGAAGGTCCTGGTTAAAATGAAGAGATGACAAAATTTCACCCTGGCTTCACAAAGTCCCTTCTTGTGTTGCTGTACATTGAAATGTCGGTGGAGTCACTTCCTCATTATTAACTATAAATTCAAGTTTTAGCCCCTTGAAATCAAAATCCGGTGAACGAATTGAATAGGAAATAAGGAATATTTGAAAAGATATTGTATGCGATAGAAATTAAATTCCATAAATATCTTTGCCCTTCCCTTTGTGGTTTAAACTTTAGAATTCACTAGAAAACACTCATTTACTCACACACTCGACTAAACATGAAAGAGGATATAATTATATTATTATGTATTATAAACATATATCGATCGTATCACCAAATGCAATGTTATACTTTGGCTGGTTCACGTTTTAGATACTAATATTCATCCTTGGACAATACGCCGTAATTATGTACAGTGTAAATTTTGTTTGGGACGGTGCTACACTTGTGCCGCAATGAAAAACAATGCATATAATTATTAAAACTAACTAATCGCAATACCCTTAGATCCAGTCTTGCCTTTTAGCATTACAGTATGGATTATGTGATAACTTTACTAGCGATTTATCAATGATTATTATTGTTGGTATAACATGAGAATAACTTGTAAAATATAATTACTTAGGTTGCGAAAACAAAATTATTTAGTCCATAGTAAATGGTAAAAAACGATTTGAGATGATCCGGAGTACATCTGGGTATGTAATTTATGTAGAGTTTTAGCATTGAATTAAATTGTAATTATTAGATTGAAGTAATACAGTCAGGATTTAATAGCTGGATTATTTTATACCTGCGTACGTATTGAATTATATTGACACGTTAAGACCTTAGGAAATTTTTTGCTAATTTGTGATTTATAAATAACTATTATGTAACATGTTATAGGGTCTTGGTAAGGTACTAAAAATGATCGGTGCTTGAATGAATTTACGATGAATCTACTTTTTCGTACGCTTATCTATTACTTTATATTTGTATACCGTAGACTATTCGTTTGTAACATTAACTACAACTCTTGAGGTGCTTACCTTATAACGAAGTAACTGTATCAAAAAAATAAAAATAAAAACAGATGAAGACGACTCGTTCTCCTATTGAATCTGCACTAGACTCCGACATTTCTCATACACATCTTAAGTCTAGTTTTTTAATATTAAAATATTCTACAGCTACAGCTGGCGCAGCTCAACTTTGGAATAGAATCAACTTTTTTCATAAAAGAAATAAAGTTTCTATTCTTCTCAAAGCTTTCCAGGTAAAACTTGCACGCACAATAATATAATATATAATTACGAGCGTCATTCTAGTGCAGATTCAATGATTTCGAATTAATCTTTCGTCTCCTGTTACTCTTTTCATTTTCATTTTTCTCTGTTACTTACGTATAATAGTACTTACTACCTCTTCTAATCGACTTACGCATCGACTTCTTCGATTGTGCACCATTTGTATTGGTATGTATTGTATTTGCGTTACACTTACATATTAGCAACGAGACAGGGAAAGTTTTACGTACTGGTTCTTGTTCTCTATCATCCGAGCTGTGAGTATTCAAAGTATTTATAATTATTTAAAAGCGAATCATATGATATAAAAGGAAAATAATACGTAACTGATTGACATGAATTATGGATGGTGCGGTAAAGAAAGCGTAAAAAAAGTAAGTTCGTACCTTTGACCTTATTGCTGCTCGCATGGTTCTCACAACTTACAAGTTTAGCTTGTATCTTGATAATTGGAATAAAGACGTTTGAAAAATAGGTACCTATATAAAAAGTAAAAAAAAAATAAAACAAACCAAAATTTAAAAAAAAAGAAACGAAAAAGTAACTGACCATAGAACGATATCTCGTGGTTGCTGGTCAAGGTCATGTATCATACAATACAATATTGATTGATATATTGAATATAATATGAGAACATGATATAATATTATAAGTATGTAGAGCATTATACTCACTGATCGTTATTCTTTATCTTGATCACGGACTATGTATGTTGTCGCATTATGATTATTATAATATATCTTATAAGCATATATAATCTACACACAAACAACCAAAATTCTTCGCATGACCTAATAAACGATGGATCGTACAAGAAGCTGTATAAAAATAATAAATTAATACTATTGTTGTTACGAATTTAAGTGCAAAATGTATAACTATAATCATTATTATTAGTACTGATATATTATAATAAAAGGAACACTCAAGTGGAATTCGCAATACCATGTATAAAAAAAATACCATTGCCTATAGACTAATATTACCCAGCTGTGTACGCCTGTACATCAACATTACAGAGAAAAAAGTGCAAATGAAGCCACGGAATGAAATTTAATAAATAAATAAAAACAAACAATAACGAATTCACTGGAGAAGTTTAGAAGTTGTTATGAAGACAAAATTCATGTTTACTACGAAATAAAATTATTAGCTCTTCTCACCGTGACCTCGTAACTCGTATTTTTAATAAGTTACACTGCCGCATTCATGCCATGATGATAATGCATATTTTTAGAAAAATCCGCATTCCACCAAATATTCACTCTTCAAACTTCACAAATATTATACAAACGTCAGCATCCCTGTCAAATCATTACTGTACACACATTTATAATATAAGCAGTGTCAGTTTAAATCAAAATATCTATTATACTTAATGTCAGTCGAACGTTCAACTGTAACTCAGAACACATGGAGCAAATAAACAGTATAGGACCGTCTTTCAGAAGTCCTGTCATTGTTAACCAATAACCTTGTCAGTTAAAATTAAATTTCGAATACATATCAAACAAATGAAAGTAACGAATTTAACCCTGTAGTTCCATAATAATATTATCAACCACTTCCTACTTAGAAACTCAACTCAAAATTAAAATCAACGGCAGACAGCCTGTACACTGTTAGCAGTGTTGGCTGTCAACTCTTGAATCCTGTCTCTAAAATTAAATATATTTTGCCATTTTAAATCCGAATCTTGGTCCGCCCGCTTGTAACTTGCATTTCCGGGCTGACATTCAATATTGTCCGTAACCCTCACAAAGGCTAGACTGCTAGACCATAAACTTAGCGAAACCACATCAAAGGACTTGCTTACTTACTAGTTTGAGTTACACGTTAATTAGTTCAAGAAACTATTGTTATAGAGACGTAACAATTCCTATAATTTCGAAATTAGGCATTGCTAACCATTAATAATTCTAAAGGAATGGATAATGGATGCCACAATAGATGATTAAGAAATTACTTACATGGCATAACTACTTGCGCTGAGGCTAATCGGGAAAATGATACTGCACTAAACGCAAAATCGTTGACAACACCTTGTAATTAAGACACTATAAATTTAAAGCACACATTCTGCTTATGCATGGGTTTCGTTACACGTAAACATTCTGATTCCATGGTAAGG
>JAQFZE010001285.1:0-18678 GCA_034695245.1 Dicyrtomina saundersi | reverse complement strand
AACAAAAATTCATTTTGCAATTTAATATAATCAATGTGAATGGTTAAATCTCTATATTTAAAGTAATACAAAACTGGGACAAGAAGCAACTTCTGATTTTGACAGTTGTAAGTATTCTAAAAATACAAGAAATTAAATTTTGTCGTAATAGAAAAATTGCTTTAAAATGAGTTAAATTAATTTTAGTCGTGAAACTATATTTAGCAAAGATTTACTCGCTGTACATATAAATAAAACGAGTGTTTTATTTAATAGGCCAATATTTGTAGGATAAGGTGTAATGGAAGTGGTGAAATAAAGAATTTTTTCTTTGTATATTTTATCACAACGTAAAGTTTTATTACATCACTAGTAGTTATTAGATTTTGATTATTTAAATATTCTTTAATTACTTTTCGTGTATTTATTTATTAAAGGAAAACATTTGTTTAATTTTTTATTCAGAAAAGTATTAATTTAACTGCCCAGTCTTATTTGCCATGGTAGTTTAATTTTTATGGGTCTCATATTTGAGTCATCTTAACTTTGGTTATTGTCTGTGTCATATTGTATATATTTGTGACATCTGAAAGGGCTTCGCTCTAAACGCCAGTATCTACGACAAGTTGCCGATTATCATGTTTTATATAGTCTGTATGATCATTTATTTATTGATAATTTGAAAATAAAGTAATTGTGATTTTATAACCTCTAAAATAAAAAGGATTGAGTTCCTAATCAATCAATCACACATTTATTTTATTATTGTATTTCTGAACTACTTGATAATGTACTGGTTGTGTAACTTGTTTTATTATTGTATAACAAAGAAATACTTTTAGCGTAAATAAATAAATACACCTAAATGGTCTGTAATTTGTAGAGCATCCTGTAGGTAAATCACAATGTACAAGTACTGAGTTGACGAAGTTAATATTAACAGTTGTATATAAAAAATATCTACCTGAAGTGAGTTTTGTGGTGTAAATCTTTCCAATTAAATTACTTACACAATCTACAATAAAACCTGTAAGAATTTTTGTTACACATTTTGTTATAAATGTATCTAGTTTGATTTATATAACAGTATTTAAAAAATTTACTTTTTCTACCTTTAGTATAGAATTTTTGTTAACATCTGAACACATTTTATCTTTAATTTTGTAAGCAATACTATAAATTTTAAAAGTTCCTGTTTTCAGCAAAATCACTATTATTTATGTGATATCTAATGATATTTGTTTTTACATTTATATTACGTATAAAATAGTGTGCAGACATCTTTCTTGAAGCTATTTGGGCTTCATTTTTTATAAAAATTAGGACCTCATAATAAAATGTAATATTTTTTTCTTTTGTATGTAACATATCTGTTTCTTTTAAATTATTAGATATTTTACTTTCAATATTTATTATTTTGATTTTTTGTAGAATATTGCTAAAGAGTTTTATAATATTTTCATTATTTATTTACTATGTAATCATTTATAAGTATATAATATATATTTGCAAGAGCCTTTTCTAAAAAATGTGATTTATATCTATCTAGTATTTCAGTTGCTTATTCTATATCATTTTTATACATATTTTTATGGCGTGCATTCATAGTAGATAGAGTGGATTTTAATTTTGATACAAGAATATATGGGTCATTTTTAATAAATCTGATATTAATATTTTTAACACCACTACCAATTACTGTTCTAAAACTTTCTTTATCTAATGTATAATCGCTTTGCGATCTTTGCTAACAAATAACGGTTTGTTTTTCACAGTAAGCAGAAATAATACCCCATTTTTACCTTAAGAACTTCCTAATCGGCCTTTAGGTGTATAAAAAGCTTTAGTTGAAAACATAAACCACGCATATAATTCCGCATTATTCCGTCTTATCAGGATGTATTCCAGTTAATAATTTCCTTAATCCAGTTGTCATTTTTCCTTTTTTTTCTAATATATGAATAAAATCATTACCTTAATCTTGTATTTTTTCATTTATTATAATAACCATATGTGTTAATATCATAGTTTACTTAAATTAACATAGATAAGGCATCTTAAGATATATAACTTAAATATTTAAAAGCTATAGGACACTTTTTTTTATGAATAATTACTAGTACATTTTTAATTGCTGATTTTTCTTTTCTTTTTTCCTGTACAGTTGAATTTGCTAAAGCAAGATTCTTAAATAAAAGGTTATTGCTAGCTTCGTTTTCTTTAATTTTAGTGTATGTTTAATTTGCATTATTTTTTTAATAAGTATGTTTAGCAGCAATGTCTACTAGAAAAAGAGCTACTTCCTTTACCGCTGAAATTGATTTGTTTATAACTGTATTAGTTTTAGTTTGTGTCGCTTTTATTAAAGGTGCATACGTTTTTTCTTGTTTTAATTTAAAAGGCTTATCTCTTGTTTTCTTAATATTATATTGCTTTCTAAATTTTCTATGAGTTTATTTGCTTTTTTTAGCTTTGACCTATGAAACCTATGACCTATGACCTATGAAACATTGACCTATCTAGTGTTTCCTTGTTCAGTCATAAGTGTATACATGTTTTGTTGAATTTTAATTTTTCAAAAGATAAATTGTCTTTTTTCACTGTATTAAGTTCCTATATATATACATGATTTTTTTCAGGATTTCTGCAGGCTTCACCTTTAAGGGCCTTTGGCCCGCAATGGTTTAATTCAATTTCAAAACTATAAAATACTTGATCTGCATTTTTAGTATTTAAAAGTATAGCCTAACCATATTCAGTCAATTCAGTAAATGTATCAATCATTAAATTAAAATATCTATATCCTTTAATATCTTAAACCCAATTTTCTTGCATAAAAACTAAATCAGCTTGCCATATTGAATCTATTTCGGACATATAATATCTTCTACGCTTAAATTTTGTAATTTTATCCTAACGCTTAGCATATGTATCAGGTGTAGCTAGATATTCTTTTCCTACTTTATGTTCTATACATGTTTTTCTGGATATTTTATTTATACCATGATATCTTTTGAAAGAGTTTTTATATACAGAATCTAGAATTTTAAATCGTTTATCATCTAGTCACATTTTATTATTAAATATAGGTTCTATATATAGTTTTGGTTTAATTACTCTTTTTGTTACAAGACATTTTACTTTTTCACTAAATGTTAGATATTCTATTTTATCTACATCTTTTAGTAGTTTTCTACCTGTTTTGTGTCTAGTTTCTTTGTTTGCACATATCATACAATGAGTCGGATGCATTGCAGCTTTATCAATTCTACCTACAGGTTTATCTTCTTGTGCTATTCTTTCTTGAAATGTAGTTCCTGGTCTTAAATTATTATTTCCTGGATAATGTACTTCTTCTATATATTTTCCTAATTTAAAAAATATATCACCACCTCTTGGACTTATTGGCTTTGATACAAGTACACGTTTTAGTATAACAAACTTCACATTTTGCATTAAACACATTTGTGTTAATTTTAATTTATACTTTGAGTTGCTTCAGTACTTGACTTAAGTATAGCATTATCACTAACCAATTTACTCAATTTTACATAGACTTTTACGCCTGCAACTATTTCACCTTCGAATCTAAAGATATGTTATTATATATAATTATGTGTATTATAAACCTACATTCACCTTTATTTACCGCGTTTGTTTCAAATTTGAATGATAAATCATGTATATTAGCAGATACTGGATTTGTAATAGTTGTTGCAGAATATTTATCATTATCTAGAGACCAACATTGAGCATGTCATCTATTTAAACTAAATTCTTTATTATTTTTTACTAATCCTTAAATTAAACTTACCTGTCCTGAATTGTTATACTTTTCCACAGTTGTATCGTCAAATTTTGAAGCTACCTTTTCAAATAGGAACATAGGCCCAATATTAACTTATGTTAATAACTTTTTGCTAGTATATCCTGCTTCATTTGACTTTTTTATTAAATAAACATCAAAAATAAGGTAAATATTTTTTATAGAACAACTTTATCTATATTATTAACGCAAATTGTATTTCTTACTTGTTTGTTTAAGTTAAAACTTTCTGCTAAATAATCCTCAAATTTACAATAATTTATTTCTTTATTGCATGTTATTAGTTGTTAAGGATCCAAATATGATTCAATTACTTATATTGTATTTATTTATTTATTAAAGCATAAATTTTTGTTCATTTTATATTTCAAATAATATTCTTTTAACTACTTCAGTCTGTTTTTCCATAGAAATTTAATTTTTGTCGAGTTCCAATGCACCCAATGTTAAACATCTAAACTTTTGCTATAATCTGCAGCCGCTTGCTCTTAAGAAGCAATCTCCTGTATGGCTTTTGCCGTTGTTATATTTTATATATTCTGTAGTTGTATTCACTTAATAATACTTTAAAGATAAAGTAATTGTGATTTTATTACTTTTAAAATTAAAAGTTTTTTGTTCCTCATCAGTCAACCATATATTTATTATATTAAAGTCTGTCTGATTTACAGGATAAAATACAGGGTGAGTGGCATTTTCTATAAATGTATAACCAGGGGGTACTTTTGGCGTAAATGAATTATTACATCAGGATGGTATACTATTTATAGCACATTTTTTTTCCAGAAACTTAATGACAATAAACAAGTACTGAACTAACTGGATTTAAATCAATAACGGAATCTGAAAAATATCTACAATGTGATAGTTGTTTTAATGTCAATACTAATGTTTTGCTAATAAAAAAACATGTTGTGAAATCAACAACATAACCTGAAGAAATTTCTATTACACATTTTGCAATAGAAGCATCTAATTTGATTTTTATTGTTTTGTTCAAACTTTGTAAAAAAGCATCATCTTTACTGATTTTATTATTATTTTCATCAACAAGCAATTATTCTTTAAATTATTTACCATTACTATTAATTTCATAACCACCGGTTTCTATAGTTTTAACAATAAAATCTTCATCATTCATTTTAAATCTAAAATTATTATTTCTTTTATTGACATAAGGTATTGAATAGTATGCAGATATCTTTTTTTAAGCAATTTGTGCTCCATTTGGTATGGATATTGGGGGCCCATCATAAACTGTTATATTGTTTTTTTTGTATGTAGAATTAAATCTGTTTTTTTTAATTATTTAATATTTTGAATTCTTGTAGAATATTTTTCAAGAAGTTTATAACATTTTCATGACTTATTTTTTGTAATTTAATTATAAGTATAGAATATATATTTGTAATAGCTTTTTCTGAAAAATGTGATTAACAGTTATCTAGAACTTCAGTTGCTAAAGCTATATCAATATAATAATATTATTATGACTAACTTGTATAATATAATAATAAATATTATATAATATTATAATCTCTAAATAGGTTTTTAGATGCTGAGCATCTATTGTAATTGTTTTGTTTGTCTGTTTGTCTGTTCGCTAACCTTGCTTTTCAGGTCACAGTTTTAAAGTGATTTTTTAAAAACTACTTTCAAACTCTTAGAAATAAGTACAAGATGTGCCCTTTTGTTTTTAAGGGTGATCAGACTAACCATTTGTTTACAATTAACAGTTAATTGGACCCATTTCAAAATTCAGGGAAGTAATTTTTATAAAAACCGATAAGTACGTGTAAAAAAATGAAGAATGTTCATGTACATACGTAATTTTAAAGTTCTGCGCGGCAAATACAAGTATATCTTATAGTACAGACCCAACCAACCTTAGCTACAGTTATCAACGGTCTGTGGTCTGCTACGTCAGACACGCAGGTAATAGGTTGTAGATAGTAAGGGATCGTCCATGAACGACGCCCTTCAAATATTATAGTCTAAGGTACCCCTATTACTAACTATACAACTTTTTGCAACTTATTTGAACTACAGGTCCTGAACATACATATCTATGTTGCTTATAGATATTAAGGGAAGATATTAAGGAATGATCGATATTGACGTCCTTCAAATATCATAGTTTTAAGTAGCCACTTTACAACTTTTTTTTTCAAAATATTTTAACTACATGTCATGAAAATAATTATACAGACGATAGATATTTAGGAAATAATGACGCCCTTAAAGTATCATAGTTTTCAATTACCTTATTTTAATTTTTAATTTTTTTCCCAACCTAATTGAACTACATTCTCTCACTGACTGCCAAGCAGTGATGACCTAGCCAGGGCTTCGGCCCATTACATATAATTTAGGTTTTTGACTACCTGGTAAAGTCACGGTTGACTGGTGTCAAAACAACTGTAATAGCAGCGGTACCTGGCGCCATAAAGGCCACGGCAGGTTTCTATTTGTAAACTGTGTAATTCTGTGCCTGTAAATCTGCAGTTTCTACATCCTGGGAGCAAAATAATCCAGAATCAAGAATCAAGAAAAATCAAAAACAGAAGCTAAAATTGTAATTTCACGAAAAGATCAGCAACGTATCCTTCATGTTTGTAATTCTCGCTTTAGTTACTGTGTCATATTTCTTATCTGTTGTGTGTGTAAACTGAAATTGTGACTAAAGGTTTATGGTATGTTAAAGTTTTGATATTATTTCTAACTTATTACTCTAGTATTGATCTTATGCATCTGTAGGTAGGTATATTTTATTACATCTGTCACCTGCGTACATGTAGAATAACCACCAAAAAATAAAATATTATCCTCAAGGTTTAAACCATTCCTGACGAGGGGTGCAAGGACTGGGGTGAAGAGGCTGGACTCGGGTTTGAATCTAGCTTAGGGCTATCTGAAGTGAGCCACCACGCTACGTAAATACTTCGTTCTTCGGGTTTTTGTAAACTCCCAACAACAAGTTGCCTCACACCGACCACCCTATTTTGCACAAAATTGTATTATATCTATATCTATATGTATTTACTTTTTACACGACTTCGTAATAGTCAATAATAGTAATTAATAAGTAAATAATAATTATGAAAATAAACGTACTGCTTTGTACCTAATGTAAGGTATGTAGGGCATGCTTAAACATGACTTACTACAAAGCAGGATCTAAGGAAATATGCTTAATTTGTAAAAAAGCTGACTCTAGGAAACTATTTATTAGATGTACTTCCTGCAACTCTGTTTTCCATAATACTAACTGCCTAAAACTACCTATTACTAATCTTGAGTTCAAAGCCTTCGTTAAAGCAAGGACTTGGAAATGCAGTACTTGCACAGGAATCATAGTAAATAATGGGTTTAGCACTGATACATTTTTACAGCAGTAAGGAAATAACAACGACTCTTTCTTTGCCTCAGATAAACCTTCCTTTTCTTATAATCTTCTAAATGAGCCAACTACTTTGCCTAAAGGATTTACCCTAATGCATTTAAATATAAGAAGTCTTTGGCTTAAGGTTGACCAGTTGTCAGTACTTATGTATAAATTTAAAATAGACGTTATGTGCCTTTCGGAAACATGGCTTAACATTAACACTGTAGTCGCGGAAACTGTTATACGTGGGTATACATTAATTAGAAAAGATAGGAAAAACCATGGTGGAGGATTAGCGATCTATGTCAAAGACGCCATTGCTGTAGAACAGTATGACTGTTATATAGCTACTGCTGAGTCGCTAGGAATTATTGTTAAATTGCCTTTTTCTAAACCTTTTTCCATTCTAAATAGTTATAAACCACTTGGACATTTAATTAGGAAGGATAACTTCTTCTTTGAGTTTAGCAATATGGTGTTATCACTTTATTACTAATGTACTGATATTTATGTACTTAGTGATTTTAACGTCGACCTTTCTTCTCAGTGTAACAGTACAAAATATTTATCACACTAAACTTATGCTGAACTTAAATCAACTAATTAAGAAACCTACTATAACTACTATGACAACCCAAAAGTTAATTGACCATATCCATACGAACAATTTAACGTATGTAGTACAGTCAGATGTTATTGATTGTGGCCTATCTGACCATGACAAAGTATATGTTGTTAGAAAGAAGCCCAAATGTAACTTTAATTCTATAAAAATATCATGTAGAAATTATACAAAACTAAATGTCAAAGTGCTGTCCTCACAACTGACGAATACAAAATGAGGCATTATGGATAGTTTTTCTGACATTATTGACAGAGTTAATGTTTTTGAAACCTTGACCCACTGTATCCTTGAAAAACTTGTACCTTTTATAACTAGAAGGATTCAAGCGAAACCAAATGTTTGGCTTAATGCTCAGATAAAGAAACGTATTCATCATAAGAATCACCTAAAGAAGGAAGCAAATAAACTAGAAACTACAAATAACTGGGATAAGTAGAATGTAAAAATGCAGTAACACAAATGGTTCGATATGCTAAAGTGCTGTAATTTAAAAATAAGTTTATGAAATGTTCTAATTCATAACAGTCATGGGATAATTTTAAAATTTTAATAGGTAGTAAAATAGAATCCACTTGCATTTCTGAACTGCTTATTGATAACCAATTAGACACAGACAATGTTCAAATAACTGATAGTCCAGCAGATACATTTTGGGTAAATCACGCAAATAAAGATAATCTGCTAAGCTTAGTCTCAAATAGCATTGCTACTGATAACAAGATTAGACCAACTGGGATAAAAGAGGTCATTTTACTAATAAAAAACCCGAGAGGGAGCTCTTCTTCTAAATTAACTAGTGTGTCATCAAAAATAATTAAAATGTTTCCTGATATCTTTGCTCCTGTACCTTTAAATATTTTTAACTATGCACTCAAAACAGGCCAATTTATCCAAATTTGGAAAAAGCTAAAACTAATCTTATTCTTAAACCTAACAGTAACAAGCTACTCCCAGGTTCGTATAGACTTATTTCCGTACTGCCATTTCTGTTAAAAATTTTTGAAGCCATTATAGCTAAACAAATTATGGATATAGTAGAAGGTAGTACGTTACTCTCAAACATTCAATATGGGTTTAGAAAACACAAGTCCTGCCTGCATGCTTTATTTAAACTTTCACATAAAATATACACCGCTCTGAAAAACAAAAAACTAAACTATATTATTCATAGATTTACGCAAAGAATTTTATATAGTAAAATATGCATAGCTAATCACAAAGCTTCATGATAGATATAAGCTGCCTGTGTACCTATTAAGAGTTTTATTTAACTACCTAAAAAGTAGAGTTCTCTGTTAAGCTAGAGGATCACTTATCATTACCTTACAAACTAAATAAGGGGTTACCCAAGGTAGTGTTGGTCCTATTTTGTTTATTTTATTTTTTAATTACATAACGGATGTACTTACTGGCTCATGTCTTTATGCTGATGATATTGGCTCTCTAGAAGCCGCAAATGACGCAAGTGAACTTAAAATTAAACTTGAAAACACACTTTCTAATGTACACAACTGGTGCATTACTAACTCAATGGAAATTAACGTTGTTAAAACTGAATTTATGAACTATCACATACTACAAAGCAGAACTAAAAATAAAATTATTATCATACTATAAATTGTAATGGTAATAGTGTATAAAATGTTGATGTGTTCAAGTATCTGGGTATATATTTTTATATTCATTTTAACGTCGATGTACACAGTTCACATGTTATTAGGAAAATCATGTTTGAATGTTCGCAGCTAATTAAGTTCAAACGATTTATACCTAAGAAACTAATTCCTATCATACTAAACTCACTTGTATTCTCCCACATTGACTATGGTCTACCTGTATAAGGAGCTTGTTGTGACGGCCAGTTACGTAAATGTCAGAATACAATTAATCATTTTTTTAAAGTGTCTGTATTTTTAAAATTATAATTTTAACTTTTCACTTAACAAACAAATAAGTGTACCAAATAGAAAACTACGTAAAAAGGCTATGTATATCACACTACTGTATCAATAATTTTCTATTCTAACTGTATTTGAAAGACTATCATAAATAACTATAATAATGGCAAAAATATTATTATCACAGACTGAAAAACTATCATGCTCAATGCAAATTATTAGAAACAGTAGTAAAAGGTCATCACGTCATCAACATTTTTTTCAGATAATGAGACACTCGTCCTTTTATTATAACTCGTATCAATACTGTGCAGCAATATTAGGGAACAGTGTGCCAACGTTCATTCATGCCTGCACAAATATTAAAGATTTTCAGTATGTATCAAACAAATGGATTCTGAACAAACGAGTATAGAATACAAATATGTATGATAAATGGTATTTTTGACTTGTTTATGCTGATATAACTCGTACATTGTAATATATGATTATTGTATTGTTATATTACCTTATTTATAAATAACTAAACCAAAATTAATTTTTATTTTACTATTATTGTTTTAATATAACTAGTTAAGACTAGTATCAATGTCTGTTTATGGGAAAAAATTATTTGTGTTTATAACTGTAGTTAGTACCTTTATCAGAATGAACTTTTTAAGGATCTATTATTTTTTTTTTCAGTAATTTAATTATTAGTAAAATTGCTAAATTATTGGAAAATCCATGAATATTCAGAGGTTATAAAGTAGTTATAAATATTTATGAACATGAATTTACATAAAATGTTGTGTAAATATAGGTTTTATGGGAAAATGCATCAAAAAATAAAATTTGGTGTCCTCAGGTTGTCGATGTATTTAGAGTTTAAATATAAATATTTGGAAACATGGATTCTCCTGAAATGTTGTATATATGTAGGTTTTTGGCTATAAATAGTAAAAATGCATTGTTTTTTTATGCACGCAAAGTTAAAGGTCGTAGGTCGTTGCTGCAACAGAGTCGCCTCTTTATCACTTTTAACATATTTAGTTTAATTTGTAATCATAATTTTGTAGAGTTTATTTTTAGGTCAAGAGTCCTTTCTTGAAAAACAGCAATATTTTGAAATATTTGACTTCATGATAAATCAAAATTAAAACTTGCTGGCCAACCGCTACTGTTTTTTTATGTATTAAAATTTTAACTCTGCTCTGCTAACGTTAACCTCCATATCTGCATGCGGCGGCGACTCACGTATTATCACCCATGTTCTCTTTTAGACATATGCGCCTCTACTGTTGCACATGCACGTTGGCTAGCTATTAATGTATGATTGCATATAGTTGGCACACATTCAACAGTAAATATTTAAAAAAGTTATTCTATTAAAGTTTAAAATTTTTTATAAAGCTTTCTATTGTGTTGTTAAATCTTTTGTATGTTAAATAATTGAACTGTGAGTGTTTACACTTAATTTGACAGGGCTTTGCACGTTGTTTTAATTGCTTACTTCTTGGTCAAACCAGGATTTGCTTTGAAAAACTCTAACTGATGTGCAATTACACACTAGTTTGTTATCCTTAGCTGTTACTTCCATGTGTTTTGGTTATTGAAGTATCATTAAATTTTGCTTGAATCTCTGACATTTGTTGATAAAAAATGAAATATTTTCTGTTGATTATTTTACTTTTATTATACAATTGTTAAATCAAGCAGTACCTTTAATTTGGCAGTTGTAGGTAGGTCACTCTGGACAAAATTTTTACGTAGGCAAAACTTTTTTTAAAAAACAGCATAAAACCTCAAGAAATCAATGGTTTTAGACCATATTTGTTGATTTTTCAGCATTTTGCAAAATTCCAAATTCAACAAGCTACTTAACCTAAATAGCACACCTAACCTTACAGAAAACCCTAGACATACTTTCCAAGTAGGCAAAAAAATTTTTTTAAAACATCATAAAAACAGAAGAATTAAATGAATTTGCACCATAATCGTCTGCAACATTATAAAATTCACAAAATTGACAAGCTACGTTACCCATGTAGCCTCAGCAAAACCTTACTAAGACTCTGATATTCTGGACTTAAAAAATTTAGATTTTTACTTAAGAATTTTGTTCTTATAAAATAGCCAGATGCTAAATTCAGGGAAACAGCATAAAAACGTAAGAAATCAATGATTTTAACTTCTTTTTGCTATAAAACTCATATATTTTGGACTTTGAAAATTTTATATTTTCACCTTATAATTTTTTTCTTATGAAAGAAGCAGATGCTAAATTTAAGAACACTGTATATAATTGTCAGAAATTGAAGAGTTTTACTATAAAACTCAACAATTAAGGGAGGGGGGGGGGGGGTAAAAATATAATTGTTTTTAAATATTTTACATTATAATTTTTTTCTTATAAAATTGACAGCTGTGAAATTTGTGCTTTAACTTTTAATAAGCCACGTGCGCTATAAAGAGTAATTTTTCATCAAAAAACTGAAAAACATCAAGTAAATTAAAATAGGATTTTTCTAAAAAAACAAGCAAACAAGAATTGTACTAGCTTTTAAGGTAGAAAGAATTTCTAAAATTGTAAAAGTAGAAAACGTCAAGGAACTAAAGGAAGAAATATTAATTAATCATGACTGTGAAAATAGTAAATTAATTAAACGACAAAAAACTGAAATAAAAAATCTAAATTTCTATGAAGATACTTCTAATTGGAAACTAAAACAAACTGAAACTGAAGATATTAAAGATGTTTCAAAATCTATATTCAAACATTATGAAAAAAGATTTTTAAAATGTGTCAAAATCCATATAGGTATTATAAGTACTTTTAATGATGGCACTCAGTTCCATGAATATTATAGTTTTGACCCTAAAAAAGAAATTCCTCCAGATGAATCATTAGTTAAAGCTAAGAGTAGAATTGCCACATTTAAAGATATAACAAAAAATTAAGATCTTTAAGTAACAATTATAGATAATATTCAAGGTGAATGACGTAAAAAATATAAGATTTACAAGAAGATATTAGAAAGAATCAATGTGTTAATAAAATGATTAACAATGATAATTTATGTGGTATAAGAGCAGTAGTTGTTGGTTTCACATATTTAAATTTAACAAAGTTTACTTATGATTAAGATCTTGGTTTGGAAGGTAAAAGTGAAAGAGATATTAAACAAATTCGTATAAATCAAAACAAGTGGCAAAATAAAATAACAAATAGGTTACTTATTTATGTCGGATTAGAAATACTCGAAAAAAGAATGACTGCAGAATTACTCACTGAAATTAAAAACAAATTAGACATTAAAATAAAAATATTTTTTTTAATTGATGGTTCATTTAAATGTGTTATCAAAGAACCAGAAGCAGAAAATCAATTATATTTATTACACAGTGACGTTCATTTTAATTATGTTAATAAAGTAGCTGCTCTTTATAGCTGTTAATATTATTTTTATGATTGTAAAACACCTTTTAAAAATAAAGATCAACATGTTTGTGAAGATAAAATTCAAAACAAATGTAAAATTTGTAATGAGGCCAAAAATAGTTGTAAAAGAAGTAATAAAACTACAAAAGATTCGAATGATTGTAACAGAAACGTTTAAAATCAAACTTGTTTCAATAATCATTTAGGAAAACAATGTGAAAGGTTAAAAAAATGTAAAAGTAAAGCAAAGCTATTTTATGAAAAAAATTGTATTTTTTTCGGAAATAGGAATACGTTTGTTATCAAATTAAATGCTATATTTGTGAAGTCAAATATGATACAAATAAAAAACATCAATGTTTTATAGGTTTAAAAAAAATTAAAGACTGTAGTGAAAATTACATATTTTATAACTACAAAACATACTTGGATGAAAATTATGATCAAATACCAATGTAGATTGAAACACAAGATTTTAAAGGTAATGGAAAAGCTTTTGCTACCAATGGAGAGTTTTGTAAATGGACTCTACAACAAGAAGGATTTACATTTATAGCACATAATGCAAAAGGGTATGACAGTCATTTCATTTATAATTATTGTTTACTAAATGGCATCCAACCAGAATTATTATTAACAGGGACAAAAATAATGTCTATGTATATCAAAAAATTAAAAATAAGATTTATTGATAGTTTAAATCTTATTGCAGATACACTTTCAGCATTGCAGTGCACTTTCTTATTGCAGAAATTTCCTAAAACATTTGGATTTAAAGAACTTAAAAAGAGATATTTTCCACATAAGTTTAATAAACCAAACAATTGGAATTATATTAGACCTTCACCTTATAAAGACTATTATGAACCTGATAGAAAGAAATCAGAGGTTTGACATGATTTTAATAAATGGTATGATTGAAAAAGTAAGCTGTGTAACGAGTTTAACTTTAGAAAAAAAATGATTGCATATTGTCCTTCTGATGTTGATATACTCAGAAAAGGATGCCTCAGTTACCGTAAAAATGAAATAGAATTGAGTGCTTTAAGTAAAGAAGAATGTGTGAATCCGTTACAATATGTTACAAAAGCTTGTGTTGCTATGGCTGTATATAGATTCAAATTCATGCCTAAAAATAAAATAGCTATTGTATCCAAAAACAAATATAACCATTCAAAACAAAGTATTAAATGGTTAGAATGTGTAATGTCTGAGGAAAATATTAACATTCAACATGCTTTAAATGGAGGTGAATTTGGTATACAAGATGCTTTTAATAAAAATAGAAAAGTGGATGGTTATTGTCAAGAAACTAATACAGCATACTAATTTCAAGGGTGTTATTTCCATGGTTGTCAAGATTGTTATGATCCAAAACAAACCAATACTTTGAATAAAACTACAATGAAAGTTTTGTATAAAAAAACTTGCGAATGAAAAAATTACCTGAAAAACAAAGGGTATAACGCAGTCGAATATTAAAGTCATTAATTTGAAACAAATAGAAAAATCAAGAATTTTAATATGACTGAACCTATAACTACACTAATATACTCGACAGATGCATTTTTGGGTGGTAGAACAGAAACAATCAAATTACCAAAAAAACCTACTAATAATGAAATAATTAGGTATTTTGATATCTGTAGTTTGTATCCTAGTGCTATGTTATTTGATAATCATCCAATAGGTCATATCATTAGAATTGATAATCAGAAAACCTATGATCCAAAGTGGTTTGGTTTTATTAAATGTAAAATTTTAACACCTAAAAGTCTATATCATCCTGTATTACATGAAAAAATTAATGTAAAACTAATATCTCTATTGTGTTATACTTGTGTTAGTTTGAACCAAAACACGATTTGTACTCATAATAAAAAAAAGACTTTAATTAAAACGTGGACTGGTGTTAAAATTTCTAAAGCTGTTGAAAAAGGATACGTTATCTCAGAAATCTATTCAGTTCTTTATTTTAAAGAAAAATCAAACGAGTTATTCAAAGATTACATACAAACATTAACGAAAATCAAAACTAAAGCCTCATATAAAAAACAAGATTTAACTGAAGACAAATTAAATAATTTCATTGAGCAAAATAAACAATTTGGCATACAAATAAATCCTGATAACCTAATTAACAATTCAGGTTTGAAAGCTGTAGAAAACTGTTTTTACTTAGTTTATAAGGTAAATTTGGTCAATGAAATACATTAAAACAAGTTAAAGTTGTGTCAGAATATGCAGATTTATATAAATTAGACTTAAATCCTAAACTTAAAATTCTGAATTATACATCACTCACAAATACATATGTATTAGTTAAATTTAAAGAACAAGAAAATTTAATTCTATGTTCAAAAGATACAAACATATATATTGCTGCATTTACAACTGCAAATACCAGATTAAGATTATATGATGCTCTTAATAAACTAAAAGAAAGAGTTACTTATATGGAAACAGATAGTGTAGTTTGGGTTGATAATATAGATCATCCTGTTAGATCATAGATCATCCTAATAGATTTTGTTTTAACAGGATCTATGTCATATTCTTATAAGACAAATATACCTGTTTATGCTGGTTGTACTAAATTTAAAATATTTGCAAGTAATTACACAAATAGTAAAGAAGTTAACATGGAAAACATGCAGAAACTTGTGTAAGGTTCTGTTGAAAAATTAACTACAAAACACGATAGTTTTGTTAGAAATAAAAAAGGTGTGATCAAAAAATGGAAAAACATGAAAAATTATAAAAATTCAAAGGAAATTACAATAAAAGAGGTATAAGTGAGTACGACCAAGAAACACAAAAATTAAACACTAAACCTTCTGGTTATTCTATTTATGTTATCATAAATGGGTTCATGTATTACAGATTTATGCCTTAAAAGCAGATGTTCTAATGTTTTTGAAGATATTAGTACTAAATTAACAAATATTGAAAATGTTTATGCTGTACAAGGTGAAAAATTAAAAATCATGGAAAATAAATTTTAAAGCTTGAGTTACGTATATTGGATTACGTCCTCGGAAGGCTTTGAGCCCGACATATGCTTTTAATGAAAAATAAAGATTATAATAAATGATTAATGAAACAATATTTGTTTGGAACCAAAATCTAAAATTTGAACATAATTCCTTATTTCCTAATATATTTAGGGCTTTAGTAATTGGTGAAAGTATTTGTAAAAAAAGCTGTCTAGTTATCAAATTTGTATTACATTAAAGGATACTAGACTATAATAATCTAATTTTAGTAGGAGATAGTCTCCAACAGGATACATATCAAATAATTATTAAATCATTTGAAAATAATCCATTAAGACAAGGCGTTGTAGATCTATATGACAATCAAAATGAAATACGTGAAAGTGGTTTATGTGAGTTAAAACCAATAGAAAGAGTAGCAAAGGGGTTAAAAATTCAAGAAAAAAATAAAATAAATATACCAATATATAACATTGAGTGATACCAGATCCTAAAGAAATTGATTGTAATTTAAAAACTGTTATACTTTTTGATGATGTTATGAATCGAAAGAATTAAAATGTAATAAAAATTTATTTAACAAGAGGTTGACATAATAATATCTGTGTATTTTATCTCAGTCAATCCTATTTTGAATTGAATCAAAGATTCATTAAAATGAATTCTAATTTTTTAATTTTATTAGGATTATTTAATAAAGACATACAAGACATACACAGTGATTGGATTGCAATAGAAATGGATTAACTAGAATTAATGCAATTTTTTTAAAAAGGTTGGAACAGAGATTATTCCTTTATACCTATTAATTTTACTTCTAATGCTAGTAAAAAACGCTACAGACATAACTTTGACATTTTTTATATTTTATGTCAATATATCAAATAAATGGGTACAATAGTTAGTGTTAAATCTTTCAGACTGTACATAAAATAGCTAGATAACGGAACCTGGCCCTCAAGGGGCTTTGCCCTGTTTCAAAACTTTACCTAATAATTTATTTCTTATAAAATGGAAATGGATAATCGTAGCTATGTAATATTGGAAAAATTACAAATTAAAAAGAAATTTCCTATTTAAGAATGTAAAGTAGTACAAGGATATTAAGTTAAACTACATATATTTATTGATGCTACAACCAGTAAAAGCATTTATTTACTGGCTCGTTGTATTAGGATGCTTATAAAACCATTAGAAATTAACGTTAGTGGATATTTAACGTATAATAGTCTAAACTTCAGTGAAATGTATCAATATCCCGATAATAATATAACTGAAACATAAACACCTAATACAGGATTGCTGACTCCTATAAAAACAGGATTTGTTTGTTTTCTAAATTGTATCCTTGTTATAATATCGTATTAAATTATGATTGTAAAAATAATTATAAATAACATCTACTTCACGCATTTTATCATAACGCTAACAATAAACTATAGAACGATAAACGATATCGATAAACAATAATGATCAAACAATAAGCGCTTACTCTAAAAAACGCATACGCTAACTCTAACGCTAACAAACGCTAACGCTTACACACGCTAACAAACGCTAACGCTAACAAACTATAAACGATAGAACGATAAACGATAACGCTAACAAACGCTAATGAACGATAAACAATAACGAACGCTAACGCTAACAAAAAAAACAACAATAGATATAACCCATCTTTTAAAACTTGACTTAAAAAATGTTTTCTTATAAAATGGCAGAATAATAAAATCTAAGGTTTGTAAAGATAAATAAGCAGAACAACCGTTTTTGTGTATATTTTGTTATAGTAAGTATTATAAATAGGGAAATCAAACATTAAAATGTTAATTGTAAGAGAGAAACAGATCAACAAGATTGGATGTGTAATTGTCCAAAAATAGTACGTCCACGGATACTCTTTTACATGAAAAAACGTGTCATAAACAACAGATGGATGAGTATGTATGTGTTACACATTTATGCATAGGCATATATGAAGTTTTAATCTCAAATTTTTTTTATATGAGTTTTAATGATATTTATAACCTAAATGGGCGTAAACATAGGTATTTAACAAATGTGTGGAATGTGCCACTTTTTTGTCATAGACAAATATATTTTATTTTTTAATAAATTTAACAGTGAATTACACGCTGTTAATAAAGATCCAGCTAAAAATTTTAGAATTTAGGTTGTTTACTTTATAAAATCTATTGAAAAATACAATTGAACCAATTTATTGTACTGGGTATATAATCAGTTACTTTAATTTGTAAGCTTGTATTAGATATTTGAAATATTGCTGCTTTTTTAGTTTCAAAATTAACACATGTATTAGCGAAATCTATAGAAGGTATATTACAAATTCTTAGACTAAAACTAGTTCCTTCAAAAGTGGGTGCGTTAATACGGATAAAACCAGTTAGAAATGCTATTTCATTGCTTAGTTTTGTTAATTTAAGAGCTCCAATAACATATTCTTCATATTTTTGTATACGTAAGGCTCGTGGTATTACTACTGGTTTGTTTTCTAATCTTCCTTCTAGAAGCCTAATATTTTTATTGA
>JAQFZE010001284.1:0-18717 GCA_034695245.1 Dicyrtomina saundersi | reverse complement strand
TGATCATTTAAAATAATGTTATTGTTTGTTATACAAAAATCATAATTACTTTGTAAATAATGTGTTTTGTTTTTACTCTGTCTTAATGGCAAGCGTAATAGTGCGCCAGTTGTAAATAAAATTTTACTATCTCTCTCTAATCACATAGATATTAGGCAAAATTCCCGAAGTATGATTTAGGATAAATATCATATTTTAACAATTGAAGTAATTGAGGAAATCAGTAATTATGAAGCAAGTCATGTCTCGTTTGTGAGACTCAACATTAATCAGAATGCGGCAGTAATGTCGAAACCCAAAATTAATCTAAACTATAATTTATATTTATATTTGTTATACGAGTTGATTTCAGTAAGAATTAGAGAGAATAAAATCAATCGTAATGTATTCGTCTTGAAGGTAACAGATCCAAATCTTTACTTTCCAAGTCGTAGACTGCCAGACGTGGAAAGTGTTGCAATCATTAGATTCATCCCATTTCATCCCTCATATGATACTCCCAATTATCACTGAGTGTTACTGCATAGCCGAACCGTTTAATCTACGAGTTTGTACTTACCTGTTTGTATAACTGAGACCACTGAGCATTTTGGGCCAATACGGACCAACCACGTTTCCTGTAATAACTTTACAGGCGTTATCAGCACCGGCCGACGGCTTACTGTGTGTGCCCGCTTTCTTTAAATATATTCATGCAAAGTGAAAGTATTACACCTTAACACGTATTCAGCACGTCTCCTTAATCAGAGGGAAACATTCGCTTTCAGTTTAAAATCAGAAGTATAAAACAGAAACGAAAGTACGGTAAGAGCTGATTTAGCTATAATATTTTTTATACAGCACCTATTAATAACTGTGTGGATCCCATATAGACAGTTTGACATTTTCAATTGTCAAATTTCCCCCAATCAACTATCTCAAAGTTAGTTAGTTTATGAGTAACACGATAATTTTTAATATTCGAGAAGTAAAAAGGATTATTTTTAGTCTCCACAACTGACGGAGTTCCAGTGTGATAGCATTGCCAGCAACTGATAGTAATAGTAAGTCAGTAGCGTGAAGTGAAATTAAGAAAGGTAGTTGAAGCAGTTCCAGCTCCTTTTAAAAGAAAAATTTCAAAGACACTTAAACAGAGTAGAACATTACAGAGTGTATTTTTTAAATTAAGTGTATTACGTTGTTGAAACAGTTCCAGCACGTATAGAACAATAACAGACTCACTCTTACAGCTAAAAGTTAGGAAGTGATAGAGAACAATTGAGTGTTTAGAAGCAGAACGTGAAGAAGAAATCCCATGTCAGCCTCGGCAACACCAAAAATCAAGACTGAAGATTTTAAGCCGATCCTACAGCCAGAGACGCCAGGGACCAAAGCGAAGAAGCAGTTACTTGATAAATTACTATTGTTAAATTAATTGTTAAATATGTACGGCAAAAAGAGCAGAACTATTTTTGACTCTTCCCCCACAATAAAATAACAGGGAGATGCAGCTGAAGGAACCGGTTCCAGCAAAACAGAAGATTGTTTTTGAAAACGCTTCGTTCTCAATCCCCGAGACTCGTAAAAGTAAGGAGGGACTGGAAGACACAAAGATGAAAAATTGAAAAAGCACGATTTCCACTTGAGGGAGCAAAAGGGTAAGGAGGTATTAAACACCACCACCACCAAGGGGAAAAAGGCACAAAAATCAACGTCACTCCACTCTGGAGCTGATCACAGTCTAGAAGGAAGGATGATGAGACGAAACAAACTTCTTTTCCACACTCCAGCACTGCACAAAGAAGAGAGCGAGTGGAACAGAAAAGCATTCATAACCCGTGCGTACATATACCACCGAGGAGGGAGTGAATGGTAAGAAGCAGATGTTATCTCAACTCTCGACGACCCATGAGGTTACAAAGAGAAGGATAACACTTGTACGCAGAAACCCTGAGGAACTTTCTGGAGCTGATAACAGCCAGGAGGGCAGGAGGGATAAAAATATCACCAAAAGAAAGAACGAAGCACATGATGGACGAAATCCTGTCTACAACAGAACTGAACGAGGTTCTAATGAAAAAGGGACGGACTAAAATCCAGAAATTAAAGAGAAAAGAAGCAGAGTCTCTACCACACTTGAGAAAGGAAGGAGCTGAGCCACTACCAACTCGGAGGGCCACCAACACTACAAAACTTCCACTATTTTTCTTTCTTTTATATTTTATGTTGCAAATAATTGGTGGAGGGGCACAGAAAACTGATGAAGGAGGACCGGTGATTTAGCGACGATCCAAACACCCAGCATTAGCAGGATACAATTCCTATAATGTCAAAATCAGACTTATATCACCATTTCAATTGTTGAATTATCCAAATGTTTCTATTGCAAGTTCTGGTAATATATTATTTGATAAATGTCAAGATAAATATAAGAGGACTTTCCTTCATCCAATAAAGAAGATATGTCCATCAGCGGTGACTCCAACCAGGAAGAAGAGATCAGTTTTTACTAACGTAGTCATGACGGCTTTGGCAGTTTTTACTAGCGCTGGACTCGGAATGTCGTATCAAGCGGAACACCAGGCTGAGATGAATAAAGAACATGTGAAGGAACTGGCCCAACACTTCAACAACCTGGAGAAGAAAATTCTGAGAGATACTAATAACTTCAAAATCTTTCAGGACCACATGGACATGATTACTACTCAGGTCAATAAAATAGCGGCAAAAACAAATCGCTTACCTGATAAAATGAAAGACATTGAGTTTGATATCGCTTACCTGGTATCAAGACTTACAATGAGTGGAGAGATAATAAGGCACACCAAGCGGCTGTGGAGCAAAGGACACATGGATGAAGAACTTTTCGATTTCTTGAATTTCACACTCCCATGTGGTGACCAATGCCCGCTAACATTGGCTGAATTCCGAACCTGTCAAAGTGATCCACAGGTGGACAACCTAATGTTAAAATTTGTCGTTCCACTTGTGAACCCGAATTTGACATTGGTCGAGGCGGATGCGTTTAGGCTGATAATGAAGACTGGAAACAGAACGTGTGACCTGGAGTACACTGGACCGAAGAACGCACTAGTGTCTCAGAATAAAGACTGCATCCATGATACAGGACTCGACTAGAATTTTCAGGACCGAGTTGCAGCTACAAACAAATTAAAGTGCAAGCTCAAAAATTCTTTCGGAGGAGGGATACAACACTACACCCTACACAACTGTAGAAATAGTACAGCAGAAGATGACGTGGAAGCCATCCAAATAAAAGCGTACGATAGATATTTTCATATTTATTGTCCACGCATGCAGATAACAGTGGGAAGCACAAGAACCAACCCCTGTCCAGATCGAATCTTCCTTCTATCCATAACGACAACGTTCACCATTAATAATGAAACGTACAGAGGCGAAGTACTTGAACTCATTTTTAATGAAAGAGAAGACCTAATGCTAGTAGACCAGCTAAATTATCACACGAAGATAAGAGGACTGGAACTGAGCAGACTGAACGAGACTTTTGCTGACGAGGACAACAGCGTAGACATATCGGCCTGGGATATAGATACATCAATTCTATGGTATATGTACTTAATCCTTATCGTGTTAGTTTCTATTTGTATGGCAATGACGGTCATGTATTTTAAGTGGAAACTCACGGCAGCATTTTTCAAGCGAGGGTGGAGAGGAAATGAATGGAGACATGTATAGTATGTACAAGATGCAAACCAAGACCAAGCAGAAATGGAACTGCAGAACCTGAACGAGGATGAGACACACACACCACCGCTACGGAGGAAAAGGACGGAAAGTATTTACGAAAACTTATCTACTACTCGGAGCCACAGCACTGTATTGATGCATAGGATTGGAGTCGGAGCAGTGGAGGATGTTTTATTTCTTACGAGAAACACGTTCTTAGCAGTAATGAATCAACTAAACAAGGATGAAAACAAGGAGGCGAATGTACCTGTACTCATACAGATTCAAGGACCACAGACATCCACACCAACACCAACATCAACGTCAAGATATCTTGCAAAAATTCCAATGTTTGATGAGACAGAATTTACTGAGTAGTAACTGAGGCATCTTTTTCTGAGTATATCAACATCCAATTTACAATATGCAATCATTTCTTCTCTGAAATTAAACTTTTTATCTTCTTCATAATACTTTGATTCTTCATTATACCATTTTAAAAAATCTTCTTGATCCTCAGATTTCATGCTATTTGGTTCCTAATAATCTTTATCTGGTAAAGAACCTATGTAATTCCAATTTTTTGGTTTATTCAACTTATGTGGAAAATACATTTTTTTAAGTTCTTTTAATCCAAATGTTTTAGGAAATTTCTTAAGTAGATCAGCAATATGATATAGCAATATGATTAAAACTGTCTATGAATCTAATTTTTAATTTTTTAATGTACATGGACAATATTTTTGTCACTGTTAATATAATTTCTGGTTGTATATTATTTAATAAACAGTATATATAAATGAAATGACTATCATAACGTTTTGTATTATGTGCTATTAATGTAAATATTTGTTGTTGTAAGGCCATTTACAAAATTTATTATTTGTAGCAAACGCTTTTTCATTACTATCAAAATCTTGTGTTTCAATCCACATTTGTATGTGATTGTAATCTTCATCCAAGTATGTTTCATAGTCGTAAAATATGTAATTTTTACTACAATTTCTAGGTTTTTTAAAACCCATAAAACATTGATGGTTTTTAATTTTATCATATTTGGCTTCACAAATATAACATTTGATTTGATTACAAACGTGTTCTTCTTTTGAGTTACCCTTGTTGTCAAAAAATAGTTTTGCTTTACAAGTTGTACATTTTTGGAATCTTTCACATTGTTTTCCTAAATGATTATTATAACAATTTTGATTCCTATATAATCTGTTACAATCTTCACAATCTTTCCAATTTTTTGTAGCTTCATGACCACTTTTACAATCAATTTTTGATCCATTACATATATTACATTTGTTTTGAATTTTATTTTCACAAAAATGTTGATCTTTGTTTTGGTAAGGTTTTTTACAATCATGGCAATAATATACACAGCAATAAAGAGCTGCAACTTTATTAACATAGACAAAATGATTGTCTACATGTAATAAATAAAGTTGGTTTTTGGCTTTGAGTTTTTAAATAACACATTTAAATGCACCATCAATTAAAGAAATTATATTTATTTTGATATCTAATTTGTTTTCAATTTCTGTAAATATTTCAGGAGTCATTCCTTCCTTGGGTATTTCTACTCCTACGTTATTTATTTGATTGTTTACTATTTTATTTTGCCACTTATCTTCTAATCGAATACTTTTAATAATTCTATCACTTATACCTTCCAAACCAATATCTTTAGCATAAGTTAACTTTGTTAAATTTAAATATGTTAAACCAACAACTACTGCTCTTATACCACATAAATTATCATCGTTATTAATTTTATTAACACATTTGTTTTCTAATATCTTTATTTGAAGCTATTATTTTTTGACGTCCCTCACCTTGAATATTATCAATAATTGTTAATTGAAGATCTAAATTATTTGTTGTTATATCTTTATATGTAGCGATTTTGCCAATAGCTTCAATTAATGACTCATCTGTAGGAATTCCTTTTTGAGTATCAAAACTATAGTTTTTATGGAACTGAGTGCCATCATTAAAAGTACTTGAAATACCAATATGAATTTTGACACTCTTTAAAAATCTTTTCTCATAGTGTTTAAATATAGATTTCAAAATATCTACAATATCTTCTGTTTTTGTTTGTTTTAGTTTCCAATTATAAGTATCTAGATAGAAATTTAAGTTCTTTATTTCAGTTCTTTGTCGTTTAATTAGTTTACTATTTCCAAAATCATGATTAAATATGATTTCTTTTTTTTGTTCTCTAACTTTTTCCACTTTTTTAATTTTTGCAATCCTTTTGAGCTTTTTTTCAAGTATGGTTCTTTTTTGATTTTTTTGATGTTTTTTAGTTTTTTCATGGGAAATTACTCTTGATGGTGCAAGTGGCTTATTAAAAGTCAAATCACAAATTTCACATCTGGTTATGGCATTCATTTTATAAGGAAAATATTATTAAGTAAAAATTAAAAAACAATAATATTTTTACTACCCCTAAATTAGGGAGTTTTATTATGTTTTCTTAAGTTTATGAGTCTATTATTTTACAGTCTTTTTTATAAAGAAAAAACATTATTAAGTAAAAATACAAAAAGTAATAATATTTTTTAAGTCTTAAATTAATGTGTTTTACAGCGTTTTCCGTTGTTTTCTCAGGTTTATTAGACTAGTAGATTTTAATTGTAGTCCTTTTTATTTAAAAAATAATTATAAAGTAAAAATACAAAAAGTAAAACGTTTTTAAAGTCTTGGATTTGCTTGTTTTATTCCGTTTTTGGGCTGTTTTTTGAAGTTTGTAAGTCTATTTGGCTCTAATTCTATTGCCTTTTTTAATAAGGAAGAAATTATGAAGTAAAAATTAAATTTTTTTAAAATCCAGAATATAGAAGTCTTATTAAGGTTTTGTTAAGGCTACTTTTTAACGTAGCTTGTCAATTTTGTGAATTTAAAAATGTTGTAAAAATGGTGAAAATTCATTGATTTCTTGAGGTTTTATGCTGTTTTTGAAAAATATTTTTGCCTACTTGAAAGTCCTGGCTATAATTTTGGTTAGATTAGGTAGTGATACTTCAATCAAGTAGCTTGTAAATTTTTTGATATTCAAAACTGTTGAAAATATCTAAAAATATAAGATAAATCATTGATTTCTTATGGATTTGTTGTTAGACAATGTATTTGCCTACTTTAAAAACCTGGCTATAGTGACCCACCTACTACTTATCGTCATTATTTTCGTCATTTGCGTAATTTTGTTCCTCAATCGGATCGAAGGTTTCGTCAACGGTTTCCATGGAATAGAATTTTTCATCAGGTTCCGTATCAAGAAATGTCTAATAATGGCCTCAGTCTATGTAGTAGCTATACAGAGTGAAAAGGAACAAAAACACTTTCCAACAGTTAAGTACCTACATGTTATGCCATGTATGGGTTATTTTTACTCTTTCGTTCCATGTAGTGATGACATGATGCATATTTATGGACTTATCAGTATTATTTGTGTTACTTATCACCAAATTTTTGGTATGTTTTGTAAATAATCCAGATTCAGTTAAATTGGTACGAATTATAGTATCAATTTTAATTTTATATGGGTAAATGACAATAATGTAACCTCTCGTGATACACTTGTCCATTGCCTTATATTTTTATATATACGAATTCTGATTTTTATAAGGCTAGTGCCGTAAAATGAAATGTTTGGAACATAATTTGTAAGTATCTTATATTACTTCGAATGTTAAAAGATATATAAATAAATATTTTGGAACTTTAGGAATGAGAAAAAAAATTTATAAAAAAATTTGTGTCTAAATCTTGTAAAGTTTCTGAATTCATGTTTTATTTTCTACGTTTTGCTTGGTGTCGACATTTCCAGGTGGGATGTGTCTGTTTGGGTAATCCTGGATAGCGTGACGTAAGTCTCCGGTCTCTTCTCGTCTAAGGCAGAGGTTGCATTCCTGCTGCGGATTGGTTTAAGATGTGAGTGCGGGTTGAGGGGACGGACTATTTTGAGGTCTGGGTTTCTTAAATGGGGGCTCATTGTGTCTACGTGGGCCTGAATAGTGACTGGTGGACATTTTTGCTACAGATGGTGATGGTGCTGTCGGTGACTTAGGTGGTGGAGAATATTAAGTGCCTGTGTCAATCATCTTTCCCTTGTTTGACCAGCTCTCTTTTACTCGTTCTTTCTTCTCGTGCTTAAACGCGTGTAATTCTTAAGCAAGAAACACAGCAAGTTTGGCCATGTGCTGGTCATTAAGATAAATATCTACAGTGGCTGGAGTATCTTTGCTAGTTTCTGTGGATGATTTCTGAGAAACTACTGGTACGTCGAGGTTTAGCTCGTCTTTTTCAGGCTGTGTATTAACTGTAGTATCTACGCCTTCTGGATCTGCTTGTTCTTCTTCAGTAGTTAATAGGTTTTGAAAACTATTCTCTTCTTCTAGGTCAATTTGACTTTCGTTGCCAATATTTATGACTTCAATCAGTACATCTCAATTGTCATCTGAGTCGTATTTGCCTAAAGTATTTTCGACACTTTTGTCAAGTATTGTTTTGGTTTCTTTATAAATGTTAGACATTCCTATCCCGAAATTAATAAAATGCCATCACTATAAATGTAGGTGATGGGGAATGGCAGAAGGCCATTACTAAATCTAATCATCAGAATCTGATGTCGATGATGTCTGATCTTTTGAAGTAATTTCTATCAGTCTATTGTATTGACATGCCATTATCTGACCTATATTGCCCATGATTCGTACAAATTCGGTCATGGCATCTGCCTGTTGTACCTTAAATTTCTTTAATTTTGCGGTCTTACGCTTTTTTTGGTTCTTATGTACCGAGTTTACCCCTTTACGTTTCTTAGTTTTGGGCATCTCGACATCGGACGGATCATAAGGTTTTAGGATGGTACGGTTTCTATTTGACCTCCAAAGTTCTACGGATTCATTAATTGACTCTGACTTTTTTCGATTTAATGTGACTTTTGTTTTTGAAGTGCCCGCATCGGTATTGACCAATGCTGATGGTGGTAGAATAAAAATTTCAGTTTCATTAAAACATTCAAGTTCACTTTCAACTTTGTTTGTATACTTACTGTTATCTGTGAATTTTGGTTTTGGGTCTACATTAAATAATAATTTTTTGATTACATGTGTTTCATTATCTTTATCTACTATTCGGACAACACGTCTGTCACCATCATTAACAATAATTAATTTGGTCTTTATGTTGGACTGAAGGACGGGATCATCATACCGCTCTCTACTCCAACTCTTTGGTGCAACTCCCAATTCGACAGCATTTTTGCGCTTATTACGCGATGCATCGCCGAGTTCGGAACAACCTCTATTAATGTTGACATGACGACTATTTATAATTGGATTCCTAGAAGAATTGAAATATTGCCTAGTCTGTTCATATTAAAAAATGAGTGGTCTATTTTGGATGAGTGAATCGTACTTTTGGATTAATTCTGACACATTTTTAGTTTTAATATTATTTAAAAACTAATTGTCATTAAATGCATGAATCGGTGGGTTTCTAACAAAAGAATTGTCTATCTGAGTTGTAGTCATGCAATTAGGATAATTATTTCCTGGAGGTGCGGTACTTTTTCCGGCTACCATCGTTATTAATGGTTCTTGTAATTCTGGTGGTGGTACTGAATTACTGTCTATTATATTTAATAGTGGTTCAAGATTGGTGTCTACAATATTTACTAAATATTTTGAATTTTCCAAAGGCACTTTGCCCTCTGGTATAGGTATGTTATTTTGGTCTAAATTATCAGCATGAGTTGCTCAAAACGTTTGTAAATTTTACCATTATACGGGGCTGTATTTCGCTTAAAAGTTCTATTTCTCAGTTTCAGTTCATTATCAGGATCATATAAATATTCTATGATAAAAATTCCACAGTAAACAACATTGAATTGTGCTGCCGTGTCTCCGTCAAATTCTCGCAACTCTGAGTCTGCCCAGAGTTTGACTTGAAACGTGGTATTTTCAGGTGTGTATTGATGTTTATTTAACCAGGTATGATCTTTTATAGCGGGTTTGATGTGAGTTCTAATAATATGAGCATCATCTGCGATTTATGGTTTCACGTTATGACCATGCACTATCTCGAGTTCGGTTTCATCTACGTGTTTATGAATATAAATGCTCTAATCACATAAGAAATACATGTGCGGATTTGTGGCTGTGATATGTACTTTGTATGGACCTGTATATTTGACTGTAAATTTAGCTAGTGTACCTGCTGCCTTGTAATAATTTTTCTTAAGTAAGAGATCTCCTTCCTTATATATGAAGGTATGATGATTCTTATCGAAAGCCATTTTGCGTTTCAGCTGATTATGACATGAGTTCTCGTGTGCTAATATGCGTGCTATATGGAGTTCGTAGTACCTAACTTGTTTCATTTCCGGATCATCCGGGTCACAATCATCATCAAATGGTTTTCCTGTGATATAGCAATAATGAAGGCTCCTACCAAACATGAGGAAATATGGACTATAGCCAGTGCTAACATGCTTGACTGCGTTATATTCATTCTCGATATGTGGTAACATCACATCCCATTCAATATTATTTTCATATTTTAAATTCTTTATAATACTACCAAAAGTTGAATTAACCCTTTATACATATGCATTACTGCTAGGATGGTGCGGTGAACTGTGGATGGAAATTACATTATTACGCGTACACATCTCGTTATATAGATGACCTGTAAAAGCTGGACCGATATCTGAAAAAATGCCTCGTATTCTATGTTTTTCAATTAATGGCTTCAAAAGTTTTACTGTTTCCAAGACAGTGGTACTTTGTTTTGTTTGTTTTTAAGCTTTATTAAATGTCCAATCATTCAGTACACCATTCATACAGGTATTGTTATCAATTGATCGACACACGTAAAATCCAAAAAACCAAATTCCATTATTATTATAAGCCAGTCAAAATTACAAATACAGTCATAAACAATAGTCAAATATACTTAAATAGTAACACTATGGAGGTATGTACACAAATGGGTTTGGGTTTCTAGAACTAATGAAGTGCTTACTTATTTGTAGGTTAAACTTATTTACAGACCATTTCGTGTTACGAAGCTCTGGCGGAAGCCCATTCCAGGTCTGAACAAGCCAAAACTGACACGATCTCTTATAGGTAGAGGTTGGTTTAAGTATACTACATACTAACAATATACCATCCGCCGCTCTAGTTGCTCGTACATTATCCTTAACTATAATAGGATCAGATAAAAAATCCGAATCCGATCCCCACTTTAAAAATTTAAATGTGAACATTACCATTAAATGCTTAATTCTTTCATCTATCGATAAGATGTTTGCTTTTTCAAGTACAGCCGATTCATAAATTGTAAATTTATTCTTAGCCTTTTTCCTATGGTTTTTAATCCATAATGGAGTGTCACTTACAATAACTACAAATTTGTTTACTTTGCTTTGTAATTTTCCTAATTCCGAATTAGAATGTACAGCCCAGATAGGTGAACAATAATCAATAATTGACAATAAATAGAAATTTAACATTATACAAGAAACTTTAAATGTAACGTATTTTTTAAGGCTAAGTATGACATTTAAAGCTATAGTAATTCTACTTTTGACATTCAAATAATGCTGCTTAAAACTTAAATTACATCTATTTTAACACCTAAATACCTAAAACAATCAACTTTTTCAACTTTAACTCTATCACAATACAACTTTACATCATCACACTTTACATGATCTTGGGATTTGTGAAAAATCATAAATTTAGTTTTGCTTACATTTAATTTAAGCTTATTTGTCTTAAACCAGCCATTAATTTTATTCAAGGCTGTTTGAATTTTAGTTTGTAATACTAATAGGCTAGAGTCGGCAAAATAAATTATTAAGTCATCTGCATATAAAGCATAGTTGTGACTAGAGTCTATTCAATTCGAAATATCGTTGATGTAAAGTATGAAAAGCAGCGGACCAAGAATGCTGCCTTGTGGTACACCGATATTCAAATCATATCTAGTCGACACAAAGGAGCCATTTTGAATGCAGAATGTGCGATCTTGTAAATAATTAGTTAGCATTTTTATTGTGTTATTGTCAAGACCATACTTGTTTTTAAGTTTACGTAATAATATATTATGAGTAACTGAATCAAATGCTTAACAAAGGTCGGATGAAACCTTTACAGATGAATACAGCTATACATCGGCCACAACGAGCATCAATAAATGAATATATTAAACGTAACTGCGAGTACTGCTAACAAACAATTTCTACCAGGTCTAAACCCATATTAGGTTGTGTCAAAAAGACCTTCAGTGAGCATCTTATCGATAATTCTTCGTTGAATAATCTTTTCAAATAATTTACACTCAAGTAACAGCTTAGAAATAGGTCTATACGAATTTGGATCCAACTTACTGGCTTCACTTTTGTACAAAGGAATTAAAGTGGATTGCTTAAATACTAATGGGCATGCAGACAATAATAGAAATTGAGTAAACATTAATGCTAAGAGACCCGCTAAAACACTAATACAGTTGCTCATTATTATGTAAGGCAAATCATCAAATCATCCTGAGTCCTTGTATTTTAATTTCCGAAATGCACTTACAACCTCATCTTTAGTACACCGAACTACCTCCTTGGGCGCACTGATGACTTGTAGACTGACTTGTAGTTAAGATGAGGTGCAAAATAAGCGTACATTGGTCTATCACGGCTAGTATGTAAGTTTTATTACTAGAAGTGGTGTTCGATGGACTAAAATAGTCCACTAAAACTTTTACGTATGGTGTCAAAGGTGTTATCATTACATGCATTGGACCCGACTTTTTCACACGTGGGACGTTAAAGCGTTGACAGGTGTCACATGCTCGACAGGCTTTTGTCACGTTATCCCATATTTGCAAAAACCAATATTTATCCACCAAAGAATAGTAAATTTTTCTAAAACTTACTTAATTTATTGTGTAGTTCACGTGCTATGCGCTTTTCCTCGGATACTGGTAATACATTGACCCACAATGGTCCTAATGGTTCGAAATTTACGTGCTGCAGGATACCGTCTTTGTTAAGGCGGAAATCATTCCGGTATTTATTTCTACCTCTACAATTATTAATATCATCAGTTTCTAAGGATGTGATAATTTCTGCTAAATCTGAATCTTTTGTCTGCATGTTTTTGAGATTATTTATGGATTTATCCGTATCTTTACAGTGTACTATGTATTCTTCGTCCTCCTGAGTTCAAGGATGCTCGGTTTTTGCTGTCATACCACAAAAAATGGGCGTTGGAATATTATCTGCTCGTGGTGGGCGACTGAGGCAGTCAGCCATGGCGTTACTTTTACCGGGTACATACATAACCTTAAGGCGATGGGAACTCAGTTTGAGACTCCATCTTACCAGTTTATCAGTTACTCGTGGAGTACGTAAAATGTTTACCAGAGCTTGGTGATCTGTATAGACCTGGACTTCTCTACCAAAAATTAAATTATGGAATTTTTTGAATGCATGCACAATGGCATAGCATTTTTTTCCGTGACAGTCTATTTACTCTCAGTGTCTAATACTGTATGTGAATCGAAACCCAATGGTTGTCGATCTTTGTGATTGCCGGTTATTATAACTTGGAAAAGAGCAGCAGCAACTTCACGGTCGCTGGCATCGGCCCATAATTTCAGAATAGCTGTAGGATTAGGTAATGCTAAAGCAGGAGCGGCGCAAATGGCCGTTTAAATTTCCATCACTACTCGTCGAACTGCAGCATTGAAAACGAACACTGCATCTTTCTTAAGGAGATCGTAGAGTAGTCTAGCAAAATTTGAATAACCAAAAATAAGTCTACGAAAGAAACCACTTAAACCTAACCATCGGTGGAAGTTGGTGTTATCTTTAGGATCTGGGAATGACATAAGTACATCTGTTTGTTCGGGATCGATGGAAATACCCTGATTGCTAACTTTGTGACCTAGAAAAATAATCTTAGGCTGACCTTTATTAAATTTCTTTGGTTTGAGCTTGATGCGGGCTTGAACACATAACCATAAAACTTTTTCCAATCATTCCATCAAATCATTGAAATCTTTGCCACCGAAACAATTGTCCTCGGCGTAGCTATTTAAGAATTATTTACGGTATGGAGACCAAATGGTGTCCAGAGTTTTTGGGAGAATTGCTCCTGAATTGATAAAACCATATAGAGTTCGGGTGGGACGGAATTGTCCATCATAAGTTATATAAGTGAGTATATCTCTACCTTCGTCGTCTAATTCCACCTGTTTGTATGGGTCTAATAAATTAAAATTGCAAAAATATTCGGAACCTGCTAGTGATTTAAATGCATTCTGCAAAGGTGGTACTAGCATTGGTTCAGGCTTAACTTTGAGATTAGTTTTACGATAATCTACCGTGGGTTTCTATGTTCTGCCGGATGAAAGCATCTGTACTTGGGATATGTATTGACTGCGAGTTCTCTAATAACCCTAACTTTTTCTGCTCGGTGGTATATTCTCTGGTTATAAGTTGAAGTTCTAAGCTTATGAGTCTAGGGCTAACTATCATCAGTGTCCACAATAATATTATAAAGAATTATAGTTTGTACATGGCTACGGAATTTCATTTTCCGTCTCAGTTCTGTGACGTCATCACTAAACTTCCGTGCATAATGAATAATATTTGTTGAAGGAAAATCAAACAACATACCTAATGGTTTCTGTGAATCTATGTCGTCGTTTTTCTGACCTGGCTTTAATAATAAGTGACCTGATTTATGGCTCAAAACTTCTGTCACTTTGTTGGGCTTATTGCTCAAGCTTCTCAAAGCGGTGTCCGCTTTGGCTACGGTTTTGTATACTCTAGATGGTTTGGTGATGCAAAATAAACTTGACTATATTTTAAAGAAACTGATTAGAATGAATGCTCTGATGCTTAAGGCTTGGGTCTGGACATTTTAGTAATATCCACCCCAATTAGTTTAAATTATTACTATTTGCCTGTGGTGGTTATTGTCTAGCTTGCCTTGGAGGAATCTGTATGCCCTGTGCTCGGTATAGTTTATGACAGCTACAAAAATTATGAGTTATCTTACCACATTGCCAGCAGGCGGACATTGCTCTCTCTGCTGCAACGCAATAAGCTTGTCTACGTTTGTTGTAATATGGATATTTTAATACCGTAGGACGTAGGATTTCCCCCGGTCACAGTGGGACATTAGGATCTGGGAAAGCTTCATAAGAGGCTCCATTTACGGGATTTGGCGGGTGTCTTGGGACATTTTCCTGTATTAAATTTACTTGTGTTGTTTGGGCTAATGGTTTTGGTCTGCCGTCGCGGACTACTTCAGCGTATTGACGCGGCTGGGACGGGACATAAGTGTAGACTGTTCGTACATAATTTTGCTCGGTTTCTTTTTGATCTACCCAATGTTTGAAATTATTAGAACCAATAAATCGATCTAGTGTCAATCTTAATTGATCGACGCTAGTACATCCCATCATTTTCTTCTTTATTTTTGGTGGCAGACCATTTAGCAGGCCCACAACCAAATCATTTACCTGTATCTTATGATCAATACGTCTCAACACATTAGGTAAATATAACTTAGCTTTCCCCATCAAAGTTTTGTTATCAAATCTAGTAGCTATAGCAGTTTTAAATTTTAACCAAACGTCATTATTGGAAGTACGTGTATAACGTCTAACTGCACTGAGTAACGTTTGATTTTCTGACTTCCACCAGTGAAGTGCTTGACCATCTAATACCCTGTCTAGAGCTTCGAACTTATCATACGCCGACATTTCTAAATAAGCTGGGTTATTGTTAATTTTGTATAAAAATGCTGAAACTTCACTTTCCCTTGAATATTTAGGCATATTCTTATTGATCTAGTTGTTACGTATCTTATAAGCTAATACGACTTCTTTATCAGTAAGTCTAGGTGGAACAAAGACTTACCTCAATACTGCTATCTTTTCTGCTGATCAACCTAATGTAGAGCTGCCTAATGTAAATGCATTTTGATTAGGAGTTCTAGTCAAATTAGATAACGGTGTACTCTGTGAACTACAAGGATTTGGTGGTATCTTGTTGAATGAACTTTGTGATTTTCTAAAATAATTTATGCAAGCTAACTCTTATTTTTCCCTATTTTTCTGGTCTGGTTTCTGCCTGCGATCATATTTGTCCTTATCTCGAAGTTCGTCCTCGGTCATTTTGTCGTCGTCTAACCCTAATAAATTAATAATTAAAGGTTTTTCTATATCGAAGAGTTCCTGCTGATTATCATTCAATCCTGCCATTTCTATTTTTGGATTGATTTGTCGGCTAGTAAAATAAATAATTTAATTATTTAGACAGTTTTGAAGGTTTTGCCTCCACACTAGCTTTTGACTCTTTACTCAAAATAGATAAGTTAAAATGTTTTATGTCATTTATGTAAAACAAATTAAATCTTTTGGTTCCTTCACACTTAAAGTTGACTAAAAGTTGACTCTTTGTGTGCGTTAAAATATTGTTTTCAGTCAAATTTGTTAAAATGATATATCTATATATAAAACAAAATTGCTGGGTTGATTGAATAATAATCGCGACGCTCAACTTACTATATTGTAACGTACTAGTTCCACTACCTTTCCACAATGATGTTTATGATTGGTACTGGTGCGTAGTTGGCTAACTAATTTTCCCAAAGTTGTCAGATGATGGTACATACAAACAAAGAAAATAGAACTTAGAACATTTAATCTACGATCAAAATTTAGTTAGATCGCGAAGAAGTCGAACGAAAATAATAATTTTTAGGAATGGTATATCTATCCGTCTCAATTCTAGTCTGAATATTATGATCAAAATTAGTAATGTGACTATAATACCAATAACCATGACATATTACACGTCATGACCAACAAATTATTAAGCATGCACTTATGAATTTCCGTTACATGTGGGGTGGGTTTATACTCTTGACTAGTAAAAAACGGGTCCCTTCACAACTGTCACCATAACACGTATAACGATTTATGCGGGCACACACTTAATGAAGAAGTTAGTCAATTCCGTATGATTTTCTGATGTCAAAGATGCCAAAGCATAAGAAATTTAGTCAAGGAAAGATTTTCTTTTCTTTTATCTCTCGTATAATTCTTTTAAATCACGACATCTTTCAGTTGCAATAGTATAAATTTTGGTCTTAAATAGGCCTTTACAATATGTTAAAATGGTTCATAAAAGTTTTCTATGATTTTCGAAAAAAAATTTAATTTCTTTTAGTCAAAATTGCAATAGAATAATAAAATTGGGGCAATAACGAGTAATACCCCGCACCTATAAATTTTGTAGGGACGCAGCGAATCCGTGTCACTAAATCTTAGAAGTAATGCTCGGGATGGACTTGCGAAATAGTTAATTATTAGAATTTCCAATAAAATATATACGTATATCTATGTAAATGCCTGAGACAGGAGTCTCAGGAATAAATAGGAATTTAACTTTGAAACAAATATAAATTGATTTGATATATAAACAACGTTCAATAATTTAATAAACAAAAGAACTTTCGCAACATGACATAATATCTATACAATTTTATTCGGCTTACATACAATATTTCCAGAACGAAGACGAATGAGAAAAGATTCGCACTAAGAGAAGGTGTAGGTGTATATATATGAGTTACGTGAATTACTAGTGGATTCTAGACACAGATTCTATTTGAAAGTCTCACAGCTTGTCCAATGGTCAATCCCGAAAGAAACAAAAGTTTTGGTATCAAATGGGAACTGGCTACTTCCTTCTACGATCTTCCTCAATTCAGCCTTCCGTCTCGTTATTTCTCTTCAATAACCTTACTAACTCCAAGTCTAACGTAAAAGACTGGTTAATCTTTAAGTAATTAATTACAAAGATAACTGCTTTTACTGCTGTGTGAAGGCTAACTTGACTTGATGAAAAAGACTATCAACGGTACTTTAACGTCTAATCAAATAATACCTAACCTTGTATCTTGATTTCTGGTTCTCTTCCTTTCTGGATACTCAACATTCACTGGCTAGCTGTTTGTCTATCAAAAGTCTAGCTGGAAGTCCTCTCTGGACTTTTCGTCTCTTCAAAGTCACGCTAAGTAGTGATCGGTCTCTGGACCGTCTATTTCGTTGTCTGCCTCTCATTTCTGTCCCTGGTCAGTGGTTATTATTAGTTTTCCCATTGCTTCCTGTTGGAAGGCAATGAAATTGAAATTTACTACGTCTTCTTTTGTTTACCTTTTGTGCTACTTTTGTTTCCCTCGCCTTTCTATATTTGTTGGTGTTCTGTGCCATAGCCACTTGTGCTACGGGATGGCGGGGAGTTTCTAACAAGGGATAGAAATAGAATAGAGGTGGAGATTTGTCTTTACAATTGGCCTATACCCCCTCCCCCCGCCATGTAACCTGAAATGTAATATATGGAAGGTTATTTTTTGCCTAGCTTAGCTTGACACACATACTTTACTGAATACTTTACCCAAATTGCATCAAATTGTGCTGCTGCATCTTTAAACTACAAGTGTTTGAACTATACGACCTAGATGGAGTGGGAAGTTTGCTAAGTCCGCTAAATGTGGTATGCAGGGTCCTAACTGTAGTAGTCTCACCTTATGCCAAAATTAACAAATTTTACATTACAAAAGTACGGTAAATTAACGTAATTGTAACATTTATTCAATTATTAAATTACTGGCCGACCTTATTATTTTTTTTGTCAAGTTATGCAGTCGCTGTGTTTATTGCATTTTCCGTCCAAAGAAGGTAGTTTAAAATTAATTATCATGCAAATATAGTATAATTATCGAGATCCACTTGAGTCGCTAACAAAGGCAGTCGCACTTTGCAAGAGCTGCTAAAATTTAACTTGCAGAAATAATTCAAATTGTCTGATAATATTGTGACTAGTGTCGTTGAATACAAAATTTAATTTAAAAGTTTGTAGTGAAATCATTGATTTGAAAAATCACGTGCCATCGCTAATATTCTGGAAAAACTCAAAAATATTTAAAAAAGGTA
>JAQFZE010001283.1:0-18724 GCA_034695245.1 Dicyrtomina saundersi | reverse complement strand
CTGTCGAACCTTACGACAGGACGCAGGACATGACAGTCCATTACAGGACTGTCCGGCGTTTTCCAGGACACCTGGCATCCCTAGTCAATCATAATACATATTATTCTACTCCTAATTGCCGTCATTTTGATCTATCACTTGTCCATAGTTACAGAAAGTGACCGGTCGAAATTTGAAATTTTATGTTTGGCGGGAAATTCAAATTTTCAATATTCTTCTATTCCTACCTATCCACAAAATTTGATCGACTTTTGCATTTCTCAACTGAATTGGACATGCAATATACCATTTTGAAGATCTTAAAAAAATATTACATGAAATCCTTTAGAAGTTAATAACTATTTTATTTGATATTTTTTAACTATAATCAACTTTAAAATCGTAATATTTAATTTAGGTTTAAAACATTTGCCAGTCAATTTTAATAAATTTGATTCTACTCGTCATTACCGTCATTTTGATATATCACTTTTCCAAAGTTGAAGATTGTAACCGGTCGAAATTTGACATTTTAAATTTGGCGGGAAATTCAAATTTTCCATTTTCCTTTATTTCTATCTATCTACATAATTTATGTTGCTTTTGTATTTCTCAATGCAACACATCATTTTCAAGCTCTTTAAAAATACAAAATATGAAATTTTTTCAAAATTAAAGTTGGGTTTTACGCGTTGTAAAGTTACATTTAAGATTTAAAGGCAAATTCAACTAAATCAAAATGCCTAATATTGCTGTTAAGGCTGCCATTAAACAAGGGCTAAAGCCCTTGTTTTCTAATTGTAGTTTGTCCGCAATTAGCAGTTAAATGAATCAATTTTTCAAACTTGAGCTTAAACGGCAAGAAAAATCATTAAAAGTTATATGCAAAGTACATATATATTTTTTAAACCCGACGCGAAACTCACACGTGGTATGTGATATTACATGGCGAATATAGGTCCTTACTAAGGGATAATTCACAAATTATGTCATCCAAATTATCCCACTTTAACGACTGCCCCACTTTGACGTCAAAACTCATGTAAACGTCACAGACCCACTAACATTACCGACTGCATTATTTATGGGCAATCCTTTACTGCATTTAGTTCAACACAAAACACCAGTCACCTGTCGAGGGATAACTGAACATTGTGAATTGTGATTAATATGATCGTTTGTGACCGTCAAGAGCTTAATAGGTGTTGGTGTTTGTACTGACGCAATGACCGTCCTGTTTAGACAGGAATTTTCCACTCATTTGAGTAGTTGAGTCCTTTATGCAAAAGGTCTCAAACCCAGAGTACTTAACTACTTTTTACTTCAATGTCTCAAACCCCTGCTTTGCATAGAGTTTGAGAGATTGAAAAAGAAGAAGGAGCCTATGATGACTCATCGTGCTCACCAACTAAACCAGAGCGAAAGCAGTCAGTCCTTTTTGCTTCGCTCTTCAGTCTGAATCCAAAAGTCAGAGCGTAACCATTACGCTGCTCTGAGCTCTGAACCACCTCCATTTTCTCTAAATTAGTTCCAAGTCAGATATTTCTGATTCTAAATTTCTGTGTAAGATCTAAAGTCATTTTAATTGTTATTCGGTGTAGATTTAAGTGTGTTATTAGTAATTAAAGACTCAATTGGTAATTACTACCAAAAGTACACACTCGGAAGATCAACAATCAGCATGTTATTCCTATAGTTTCGTGTACCAAACCTTAATTACTCTCATTTTACCCGGTTACATCAAATTGCAGTTAAGTTCATCAAGCTTCAGATCCTCAGTTCATCCATCATATACCGCAACCCGAGCTGTGAGTCCTGTTTTCATGCTACCCGCATGTAGTCAGGCATTTGCACTCTCTATCATCCTGTTTCCGGTTGCTACCATCATTTCTGGAACTCTTTTACCTCCTACAAGTGGGGAAGCGCACCCGGCCTACCGAAACCAAGTCAAAACCGAATCCTCAGTTCAGAAAAGGCTCCATAACCGCTCCCACAGGTCAGAATCCGCTCATAAGTATCAACGGACTGCTCTCCAGACCCCTCTCAGATCCAATTCACCAGGTCTGGACCCCACTCAGATCCGCTTCCTCGGGTCAAAGCCGCTTTGCCTGCATAGAATCAGACACTCCTGCCAGAACCATATTAGGTTTAGTCTATACCCAGAATCAGATCAGAGCCGCTTTGTACGCCCAGAATCAGACTCTCCTACCTGAACCATATCAAGCCCAGTCTTCTCATACCGCGTACCCGGCCCAGCGTATACCATATACGCATCCAGATCAGCTCAGACCCGGTCGGTCGGAATCAAGCTCATATCACCCCAACCAAGTCAGCCCACCTCAGACCCGGTCGGTCGGTATCAAGCTCATATCGCCCCAACCAAGCCAGCTCATCTCAGACCAGGTCTGTCGGTATCAAATGGATTCCGCTTCCTCGTCCCATCATCACATCGGATTTTTTTCATCGCGGGATTTACGATCCCAGCTCATATGTGCATAGCCCCGTTCAGTGTTACTTCTGATACACGCTTAGAAAAACAGTGGCGAGTTAGCAGTGGCGCTATTAATTTCTAATATTGTTGTCTATTAAAACAGCCGCCATAGATTACTCTGTTAAATCTGTGCCAGAAAATTCGGTTAAGAGTTAACAGAGTGAAACGGACGAGTTGACTGATGCTGCTGCTGCCGTGATAACCGAACTGCTGCTGCCGTGCATAACCAAACTGCTGCTGCCGTGATAACCGAACTGCTGCTGCCGTGCATACCCAAACTGCTGCTGCCGTGATAACTGAACTGCTGCTGCATTGCTACATTCTAACCGAACTGCTGCTGCATGTCAGCCGAACTGCTGCTGCATGTTAATCGAACTGCTGCTTTATTCTAATCGAACTGCTGCTGCATGTCAGCCGAACTGCTGCTGCATGTTAACCGAACTGCATCTGCATGCTTACCTATTGTGAATGTTAAAACAGGAGGATGTAGGAATGGTGGTCCTAACCAGGGCCGTACTTAAGTATTTTTTAGGCAGCAAAAATTTGGGGGGGGGGGAAGGGTGGGGCGCCCTGCGGATATTACGGCATACTAAAATCGTAATTACACTGGAATTATTGAGAAATTATAGTTTGTCGACTTACGCCGTTTTGCTAAAATATCAATAATTACCTTAACATGTAAAAAAAAAAGAACTAAAGCACAAGCAATGAGCAGAACGAATTACGGGAACAATACTAAAGCACAAGCACTGAGCGGAACGAATTACAGGGGCAATACTGAAGCACAAGCACTGAGCAGAGCGAGTTACGGGGGCAATACTGAAGCACAACACTGCGCAAAGCAACTTACAGGTGCAATACTGAAGCACAAGAACTAAGGACAGCTAATTACGGGGGCAGTATTGAATCACAAACAATAAGCATAGAAATTTATTATACAATTACGGGAGCACAAACCGTAGATAATGTTTATATAACGTATTGCGTTGTAGTTAGTTTCAGATTTGTTTAAAAGTGCATTTAGGTGATTTGCTTGTTGAAAAAATAGGGTGGTTAGTCTTCATCAATACAGTTGTAAAAGAACTTCCTAATTCTTATAGCTTCGTCCTAGAAGTTGAAAATCCGTCCAAATCCTTCAATGTTATGGTAACGTTTAACCATATCGGGTACAAGGCTTTTCCTCGTCGGTTTAGAGTTAAAAAATCTCTCAAGAAATTTGGTCCTAGGCAGTATATAGTGCGGGCAGTTGAGCATTATGTGAAAGACGTCCTCCACCTCCCTTCCACATAGATCACAGTCAATTGCTTCTTTACGCTTCCATATTTTATTCATGCCATTAAGGTTGCTCACTTTTCCTCTAATAACGATCCTGGGTAGGCCTGTTCTTAGATTAAGCACAAACTTTGTCAGGTTTCAGGGCAATTCTAAGTCAAAATATTTGGACCTTAGTGATTTGGTCTTCATGCGGGCATAGTGTTTTAGTGTGTTGCTGTTTTGCATTCTACAAGCATCATTGTTAATACAGTTAAGTCTATATTTTTCAGGCATTTCAGCTTTGTCCTTAGTGAGGTATTTGGTACTTAGATTCTCAAGCTCAATTTTAATTTTCGCTTCAGCAAGAAAATTATGGAATTGCAGTGCCTTGTTGTACCAAGGTTGTTGTTTTTGTCTTTAGAGCTTCAAGGTAGCAATTATTTGTAATACTGCTGTCTTCTGCAATAAAAGCCTTTTCTAGAAATCCTATTAAGGCTTTAAAAAAAGCAGCTTGATGTTATCAGCTCCCGTTTCTAGGCAAAGGAAGAACCTTGGTGTCAAGTTGGAGCTCCATGTTAGGCGCCAAAGGAACATAGTTTGAAATGTTGTAATTTCTTTATAGTAGCAAAGACCGCATATGGGGGCGGCATACATCAGTATCGAGCTAACTAGGGACTGGAAAAGCCTGAGGTGTATGATATTGTCCTCTATCTTAGCCCGGTAGAACAGTTCAAATAACTTTTCCTGTGATGCTCTTGCTTTGTTGAAAAAGTGGTTTTTTGCTTTAGTAAAAATCCTGCTTTGTGTAAATGGGACTCCCAGGTAGACATATTTGTTGACTTTTTCCAACGGCTTACTTTTTTACCTAAATTTTGTCGAGTTACTCAGCTTATTGCTTTTTTAAAATATCATCACTTTTGTCTTTGATAGGATAAGTTTCAGGTCGTTGTCTTTACAAAATGTGCTAAGGGTGTTAATTTGTCTCTGTAGGTCTAGTTCATTAGATGGAAGAAGAAATATATTATCGGCGTAAAGCAGAATCAGGATTTCTAGTGTAAACATCTGTGTTCCTTAGATGCCACTAGTGCAAAGTATTTCCTTTATTTTGTCAATGTATATAATAAATAGAGTTAGAGAAAGTGTTTCTCCCTGCAAAACTCCTCCCATAACTTTTATCATATCTGTAAATCATTTCTTGCATCTGACTTTAGTCTTTGCTAAATGATGCAGCTCCTTGATTTTTGCTACAAAGTAATTGCTCAGCCCTGCTTCTCTGAGTCTGGTCCATAGCTTACTTCTTGTAATAGAGTCAAACGCCTGACTTAGGTCTACAAACAGAGCAAAAGGTTTACCTTTTTTTCTGATTGCTGGCTTGTTTAGTTGTTTGAGTATACATGTATAGAGTGCTTATATATGATCGTTTTATCCTCGCCCTTTCCTGTACGGTGCTTGATTTTCTGAGATAGTGTTGTTTTTCTGGCAGAACAAGTTAAGTCTGTTGGACATAATACATGTGAGCAGCTTTGTTATGGTGTTAATAAGAGCAATTGGTCTGTGATTTGCTGGTAGGTTTGAGTCGCCTTTTGTGTATATTGGAGCTGTTATAATTTTGCCCCAGCTCTCCGGCACTTGTTTCTTCCATACTTTGTTGAGCAGAATAAGCAAGTAGTCGTTAGTTGTGATGTCTAGTGCTTTCCAAACTTTGTTTGGAATACCATCTGCTCTTGGGGATTTATTATTGCTAAGATGCTTGACAGCTCTGTGTAGTTCAGTAGTTGATATCTCGCATTCCAGGATTTCTGAGCTGTTTTTAGATGGTTTATGGTTGGGGTCTAGGGTTTCAACTTCGTCAATACTGACATCTTAAAAAACGTTACGAAAGTGCGCGTCCCATTCGTCGGTAGTAATAATGTTTGACACGTAGCTGTTTTTGTATCTCTACACATGTTAATACCCTTTCAGTATTCCGCTGAGTCTTTGCTGTGATGGATTTCTAGTGTGATGTTGTTATAGAACGTTTTCCTTTTGTCACAGCAGAGTTGACGGTAGAATTTCTTACTTTACAGGCATGCCTTGATACTGTCGGAAGTGGGTCGGCTGTAGCGATGCTCATTTCTGTATTGATGTAGAAATAAAGTGCTTTCTTTTTAGCGACACTCCACTTCTTATCAAACCACTTTGGGCCAAAGTTTCTTCTGCTGTCACTGTGGAGTGTTGGGCACATTTTAGATTGGTTAGCTGTTTTATAAATAAGATCGTGCGGATCTGCGTAGTTACATTTGCTGAAGTTAAGAATTTTGCTGTTGATTTTGAGTTTCAGCTGAAAGTTTGAAGCTTTTTCCTTGTTCCATCTTATTTGTCCTTTATTTTTGGCTAAGACGGGTGCAAGCATGCGCACTCTCTGTTCACTTCTTATCATTATCGGCATGTGGTAAGACTCGATTTATTCAATTACTGAGAGATCTGTAAGGTCTTTGAGTGCGTTAGTTGCATATGCATAGGTCAATAGGGCTGTTTCCGCTATGTCTTATGTATGTAGATTTTCTATATGGGTCAGATGTGCTTTTTTCATTAAGTATTGACATGTTTTGTGTCACAATCAAGTCAGCCAGTCTTTTGCTACGTTTGTTGAATCAGCGGTCAGTGGATTTTTTTTAGCGATTGAAGTGCAGCGTGTAGACAGTAGGATTACTAAAATCTCCAACTCGGCTGTTGATGTCACCCATTAAAGTGTATTTTCTTATGTCCAACTCTGTAGCTTGTTCAAGCAGGTTCTTAATTTAGTCGTCAAACTTTGTGGCTGGTGGTATGTAAGCAAAGCAGATTAAAAAAGATTTGCCATGTATTTTGAGCTCAACTAGGATCTTGTACCTATTAATGTGTAGGATTGAGCAGTAGCTTGTGATGCTTTTTTGATCAGCCACTTTTTCTTCCTCTCTTACCTATAGCTGGGCTATTTGCAAGCGTAAAATAGCAAAAACTCTTCTTTAAGTCTTCCTGTATTTCAGTAACCCATGTTTTAGATAGGCAGAATATATTCACGACATTTTTTAAAACAATATTCACTTTGTCATATTTATAGTGGTTAATTTTATTCACATTCCAGTTTAATACTTTATCTAAGGCGATTATCTTAGTCAATGTATCTTTAGTAAATTAGCTTTTAGTATTTACAAATGTATGTTGTATGGGGTGGCTGATTTCCTATCTTGTCTCCATATTGGTAGTTTTGTCTTGGTTTACAGTTTTGTTAGCCTTTTTTTCTCTCTTTGTGGTTTGCTTTAGAAAGTTCTGCAGGGAGGTCCGGATTATTATAGTTCTTTTCGTCATTAGCTTTCTTTAGCGTATTTTTGGCTCCAAGGACAGAGCTCTGGTCTGATGTAGAACGAAAGAATAAGCAAATTTTGTTAGATGAGATATTGTTTCTGCTCTTAAATTGCCTAGCCTTTTCAATTTTAACGTTTCTGAGCTTGAGTACGTTGTAAATGAAGCTGTTTACCTTGGTTTGCAATGTAAAGTAAGTTTCAGCTGTGTCAGTGTCTATTTCAGTAAGTATGAGATTAAGCTTCCTGGATTCTAGTTCTATTCTTAGTAGCCTTTGTTTTAACGTTTTGCCTAGGGATGGATTGGACGAGTGTTTCTTTAGCGTTTTGAATCTGGATTTTAGTTGGTCATTTTCTTTCTCTAGAATGGTTATTTGAGAAGATAGTTCCTCAATTTCGTCAGACAGACTATGCTCTATGGTATTTAAGCGCTGGTGTAGGGTGTTCTCAGAAGCGGAAATTTTCTCAAAAAGCCGGGCTGTGATTTCATCTTTGACGTCTTGGTTGCCCGCCCGATGGCGGCTAATATTAACTGTGAGTCCATGTTATTACTTGGCTCGTCGTTAGTGTCGTCGTCAAACTCGAGTAGGTCAGCTGCTGTCAGTATTGGCTGCTTCGGTCGCTTCAGTGCAGGTGAGGATTCTTCAGTGTTGTTTCTTCTTTTTCGATTTTAGTTTGTTGCTTTTTCTGTGTCTATTTTGTTATGAGATCTACCAAGTTGCTTTTTATTAGGAACAATATTATTTGGCATTTTTTATCTGTAAGTGCGCACTGTAAGTCTGTTATATTAGTGTCACACTGTAGGTTTGTTATTTTAGTGTAGCACAGTAAGTCCGTTATATTACTGTCACACGGTAACATCGTTAAATTTGAGTCACACTGTAAGACCGTTAAATTTGAGCCACACTGTAAGACCCTTAAATTTAATACACACTGGAAGACCGTTAAATCTGATACACACTGTAAGACCGTTAAATCTGAGTCACACTATAAGACCGTTAAAGAGTCACACTGTAAGACCGGTAAATTTGAGTCACACTGTAAGTCGGTTTATTTTTGTGTCGCAATGCGATGACCGTAATATTAATGTCGCACTGTAGTATTTTATGTATGTGTCCCTGCCTATTCGTTCAAAATAATGGATAGAGTTGTACTGTGGCGTAAGAATTTAATTGTCCACTGTTGTAATCTGTTTCATAAGGGCATCAGTGTAGTCTCCGAGTTATAAGTGTATCACTACACATCTGTTCCTACTGGTCAGTCCAATGTACTTGACAACTAGTACTAGTTTACAGTTTAATTAGAGACCCCAGCCTGCAGCTTACATTTCTCATGCATGTTACTTCAGATAAAAAAGGTGTATTTGAATAATGCTTATAGCAACACGAGATTGAATAGTTATGCAGACTTTGACATTCACTGAATAATGAATTATTGATAGAACGACTCCAACTTATCTTCTTAAAAATACTTTTCTTATTTATAGTTATTTAAATTGGTTACATTTAAATAGGCCTATGGATTTTGTTCTTTGGTGTTTATGCTATATGGTACCTTGTTACGTTTATTTTTAGCTATGTAAAATATTGCAAAACAGAGTTACCTTGTTTTCTAGGTTCTAAATCGGAAGCTTAACTTGCTGCTGCGACTAATTTTTCCCTTGAATTTACCTTTAATGGCGGTCCTTGTTTTGTTCAGAGTTGGTTTGTTTTTATAATTTTCACTTTATTAAATTTTAACTTATTAATCACAACTATTTTTGGATTACTTCAATTTTATTCGGATGTAAGATTTTTTTCTGGACACGTTAGTTGCTAGTTCTGTGTTTTCCATTTGCTTGTTCCCTTGTTATTTCCTGTTGCTACAGGTGAATAAGAATTATAGCAGTTGTCCTTACATTTTTAAAAGAAACATCAAAGAACCTATTGTCTGGATGCAAATTTGTAATAGCTGCGCAAGGTGTCTAAACCGTGCTGTGTCTATTTGATTGCAAGGATTTGTTACTGTTTGGACACCTTGCGCCGCTATCACGAATTTGTATACAGACAATAAGCCATAGTTTGTAGCTCAGAATGGTAAGTTTGACCATCCTTGGTATCTTCAAGGAAATAATGTCCCTAAAATGATTTAAGGAATATTCCCAAAAGCTTTCAGCAAATGCTACCTGGGTGCGTCTAACTTCACAAGTAATCTGATAAATATCCGACTTTATCAGGAATTTGATATGTGTCCAATTATACAACTAAGCCGATACACGTCTCACCACCCAACAACGCTAACATTCTCTCCACTATAAAAGCCTACTGATAGATGTCCGACTATGCAAGCAAACCCAGCTTTGCGACTATGCAAAGAAAGCTAAAAAATTTGTGACTTTAGTAGCAACGTGATATATGTCAAATCAGACTAGAAAACTGATAGATATCAAACTATTTAAGAAAACTGAAAGTTGTCAAAGAATGGTTTAAGTATCGTTTCATCAGGGGCTTTCGTACGAAATTTTATTGAGCCCTCACGGTACGGTGCGGTGCGATCATCGGGCAAAATGGCCTAAAAATCCTTTATCAGTATTATTCGTGCGTCGATTCAAAAATTACTGTTAAGACAACCTTGTCTTCGGATATTTTTAGGCTGAAAATTGTAAACTACATTGTTTTGTATACCGTGGTTTTCCTTGATGCCCGATGCTGGATTTTTTAATAACGGCGAAGCATAACCTTTAGAAGGTCATTGAGGTAGATGACATTTTTACAGGATATATTAATCATGCAGCGGGGCAAAAAGATCTACATGGGCAGTGGCCAGGCAGTGGATGTCAAAAATTCCTGCCTTAGGCAGGGAGGAATTGCTCATCGTGGGTTCAGTGGGGTTTGCTTTAGCTACGTAAAGCTTCAATCGTGGATAGTATGAATTTTCTATGGATTCTTACGGATCAGGTATTGGCTCAACTGAACTACAGAACCGTAACCAAACCGAACCGCATTCCAAACGGTTGAAAACTCGAAAAACGAACCGAAGTGTAACTAAACGGTTCGGATAAAAGTTTCAACCGAACTGAACCAACAGTTTAGAGCTATCCCAAGTCGCTTGTGTAAACCTTTGTATGCTTAAAATTTTTCCTTACCGTTATTGAATCTATAATGGTTTAACAAAATAATAAGCATTTAAAAATCAGCCTTTAATAACGTATTTTATAAACTGACAACAAAAAAACACAATATGGCGTATGGTACAACCAGATATTGTAGACGGCAATACGGATATCTCGCATCTTAATAGCAGAATAATACTTTATTACTATATGCACTATTACACACTACATTATATAATGTAATACACAATATTCTTACATTTTTATTCATGTCATTCTTTCCCTATGATAATTATCTCTAACGCACAAAGAAAGCTCTGGAAAATAATCCTATTAAAATTATACGAATTCCTATACTGATACTAAACAGTAGAAATGAGCTGAGCGACCTAAATTCTATTATTGATTTACTTTCCTCCACTCCTTAAATTCTACGTTTTCCTTGGCGACAAATATTTCCATTTTCCTCCTTAATTCTATTAACACACAATGTATTGGCAGAAAATGATATTATGTCGAACGCAAACTAAAATAGCAACACTTGTTCTTTACTTCTGCCCTAGTAAGCACCTACTAGAGAAACAGCACTAAAAACGCAGCGCTCCCAGAACTTTTATTTCTTACATCATAACAGTCTACTAACTTACCTACATACTTTAAGCTCATACTCATTCTATACCTATTAAGACATTATCAGCGTATATTACTTTAATGAAATTGACATCAATTTATGGCTTCCTGACTATTAGGACCGGGTCTATACTCAGTTTAAAAACTTCAAACCGTTTTAAAAACCCGTTTTAGCAAATGTTAGCAATTTTTGGCTCTCCGCGTTGAGTAGTTTTATTTGCTTATCTGCTTATTTGCTTCTCCCGCAGCAGAAGAGACATTTCATTCAGCTTATAATTTAACACTACGAAGTGAAGCTGAAACTCAAAACGAAACTAAAAATAAAACTTCGAATCTCTCAGAACCATCAAGCGGCAATAGTTCAGACGACGACGAGAAAGTCAATAATTAAAATTCCAAAGGCTCATCACAAGAAAGAGCGCCTGGAAATTCTGAGAACAAGGACAACTTTTTTCCATCACCAACACTGAGTGAACAGGAAAAAGAACCTCTACAACTACCAGCACCTCCACCACCCTCTGTACCTGCAGGAGGCGGAAGTGAAGGATGCTAAGGCGGTCTTCCTATAAAAAAATGCATTTGCAAAAGCATAATGCGCTAATATACAGAATTTGCACCATCCAAATAAATGTGGATTTACACAAAGGTTTGGTTACAAATTACCAGAATAACATTACAACAACTACAACAGCTGTTCTACTTACTAAAAATGTAGCAGAAATCTATAATCAGGATTTAAAAACTCTAGTTCCTGAAATAGCTGCACAGCAATAAGGTTGTTATCAACATCATAAGAATAAAACAGGCGATGGTACAACAGATCAAATTATTGAACTTACTGACGCATTGAGAACTCATTACAACTTGGATCAAACCTACCTCAAGACAAGAGCTCAGTTAAGTATTATTATGAAAAATTAACAGTTGTGACAACTGACACCAAACTTAAAACTCTAAAGTTGAGCCTACCTACAGTCAACGGTGGTTGTAGTCTATGGCCTACCTTCAAATCTCAATTTACTTCTCTTGTCATAAACCCCACGCAATATTCTCAGGTCGACAAACTTAGACTACAACGAGATGCTCTTAAAGACAGCCTATCATTGAAAAACATAAAAGACTGGGCTATTACTAACGAAAATTGGCCAGGCTGGCAGAGACTTGAAGATCGGTATCACAGCCTAAGACAAGCTGCTACTGCATCACTCAAACTTATGCAAAAAAGAGAACCTATGAAGATACAATCAGACAACAGAATCTTTCGTTTGATTAATACAGTGAGAACTGCACGAGCTCAGCTTATGCAGATCGAATTAAACGGTGTAACACTTGATGAAATCTTATTCACAGACTACATATTATCTCAACTGGATTCTTGAACATTAGCAAAATTCGACGCTCCATTGCCTGATAAAAAGGTTCCACACTTGGAATTGACCATTCAAAATTGGAAGCTTTGGCAAAGAATATTGCAACATCAAAGGGTATGCGTAAGAATAGTATCATTTCTACTACAACTACTTATCATTCAAAAAGAGGCAATTATGACAAGAAAGTCACAATCAACAAAATTGTTTCACGCAATTCATCATGCAGTTTCCATGTCAGTTCTGCATCCAGGGGCTCAGTAGCAAGTCAATGATCAGAGTCAAGTCATGGCTCAAGCAAATTTTAAAACAAAAGTATCTGTACTAGTTAACAGAAATAAAAAAGAAAGTCACAGCCGAACTTCTACACACCAACGCTCTGCATTACCCGCTTTAGACAAAAGAGGTGAAGCATCCTCAAGGCATCAAGAAAAAACTTCACAACAGGGTCAAGTACCATATACATGCTAAGTATGTGGTGACACGGGACATCCAGTCTCTACATGTCCAATGATGGTTAACCTTACCTTTTAGCAAAGAAAACATTGGGTTAGAGAAAATCTGAAATGCTAAAATTGCGTTGGAAACCATCAGATCATAAACTGTAATTCTAAGCGTACTTGTATAGTTTGCAAGTAATGATAAGGATATTATACTGCTAACCCAATGCTAATCAAATAAAGCTTATGTATAAGAAATCGAGCAATTGCGTCAAAATCTCATTATACCACTAATCCAATGCAAATCATAGTTTAACTTTTTATTTCTGGTACAACTTTGTCATTAAAAATTGCCCAATTCCTTATTCATGGCTTGCATTTGATTTGCAATAGATTAGTGGTATAATGAGATTCTGACGTGATCATTAAGCTCAGTTACAACTTTAGCCCTTTTCTGATCGCAGAGAATATAATATGACTATTAAAATACCTAATTAACAAGTATTAGTTTCTTATAATAGTAAAGTGTTTTTATTTTTGCATTAGGAAGTGATCAGTGACATTATGGTTTGATTAAATTCATAATATTGCAATATGAAACACTTAGGCGCAACCGATTTTGGCGTGACTGAATTAGTCAAGTTGTGTTATGGAGTGATTACCCACATTATGGCGTGATTAATTTAGTATATTTGCATTCTGGAGTGTTCGTTTGCATTAGGGTGTGATTTAATTTTTTATTGTATAACAACATATTTTAATTTCGTTTTGCTGCAAGAACGATAGAAATTATACTTGAAACCAGTCATAATGCCAGATGCTTTGACGAATCAGAATCAGTTTGAAAAAATACGACTTACATCAAAACACAACTACAAAAAAAATTTTTTTAGGGCGAACTCGTGTGGTGGTATACATACTTACTCTTACCTAGTCTGGACCCCTTAACTTCTTTCTAAATCTCCCTCCTTAACTAATACTCTACACACTTAACTACACAAGTTCTCATTATTTCATTTAGTTTAAATCTAGTTATAAAAGCGTGACAGTAATTCTTTAAACAATTTAATCATAAGTGAAGCTAGTTTTATTAATAGCTATTACACTTGCTCCTCACCTTCAGCGTTAGGTGGTGTTAATAGATTACATTAAAAACATCTGTCAGTAAAACCGAACGAAGTTGACGGATTTCTTTAAACACAAGATACTTATACAAAACATAAATTTGCAGGACAAAAATTTATACGCCGCAAAGTTTCAGCTCTCTATTAAAACTATTTATGGCAGTTTGATTTAGTTGATATGCAAAAATATTTAAAAGCAAATAAGGGTTACTGATTTATATTAACAATCATAGATGCTGCAAGTCGATTTTCATATGAGGTGTGCGTAAAAAACAAAACTGCTTAAGTTGTTACACAAACATTTCAGTCAGTTTTAAGTGCTACAAACGTTCCAAAATATTTAACATGTGACCAAGGACTAGAGTAAAAAAATAAAACATTTTAACAACTGTTAGATGAACATAATATTATTATGTATCACAACTTTTCTCCATTAAAAGCCATGGTAGTGGAACGATTTAATCAAACTTTGTTATTGCGTGTATCAAAATACTTTACATATAAAAAATGTACTACAAAAATGAAAACTTATTACAATGTTTTGCAAGACATTGTAAATTCATACAATAACACGTATCATCATGGAATTAAAATGACTTCTGCAAGTGTTGACAAATTTACAAATAAATGCATGGATGAATTTACATCAAACAGTTATACATCACTAGTGGCCAAAGCATTCAAAGTATAAAGTTAACGACTGTGTTCGAATTATCAAACCGAAAAACGTATTTGAAAAAGGGTACTCAACTAGATTCACAGATGAAGTATTTACAATTAATTCAATAGTTAAAGGCTATTCTTATACCTACAAATTTAAAATTGGGAGCAATGACATCATTTATAGAATATTTTATGAAGCTGAGTTGTCAAAACTGATTACGTCTAATAGTTTTAAATGATACTGTGTCAGTTGTGTTATTACTAACGAAAGAGAATCATGTCGTTTTACGGCCTCATTCCAGTAAATGACTTGAATTATTATTTTTAAAAACAAGGGGCGAAGCCTCTTGTTTAATGGCAGCCTTAACAGTAATATGGGGCAGTAATATGTAGTTTATTTTGTTATATGCTTTATCTGTTAATAATTGTTTTTCTTCTACGACTAATGTATAGTATTATTTATTTTTATTTGTGCCTATTTACATAATGTAGTACGCTTTTGAAAAACGAGTCCGATTTTATTTCTACCTATTTACATGCTCTTTTGAAATACTCTACCGATATTCTTTTTTCACTTCCATACGGCACTTTTTATTTATTATTTTCGGTTCGGTTAGTCGTCGGCCCTGCTCGGTTTGGCCTCACTGTATTCGGTCCCGACCTTATTTGGTCCCTGCTCAAAGCCGGTCCTGCTTAATACGGTCCTATTTATTGTAAAATATTTTGTAATGAATACATACTACGGAATCAAACTGCGAATGTTAACTGTTACTGCTGTGTCATCACCCTTGTGTAAGAGTAGTTATTTCGTGAACGTGATGACGTGCCCTTGCAATACAACTTCGAAATTATTTTTTAACTCTAATTGTAAGTATTTTATTATTTTAGGTGACGCATTCTAATTTTTATTATTTGTTAATATTTGCCTTTATATTATTACGATCTTTTAAACTTTAATAAATTGACGTGGGTTATAATTACCTAAACTAACAACTACTGTTACTTGTTTGGCACAGTAAGCACAAAACATAATAGTAATATACTGGGGCTGATTAATACCAGAGACCGAATACGAGCGGGACCCAACCTTTCGGGGCCGAACCGAGCAGGGCCGACTACTGTCAGTAGCAGTACCGATTTTTCGAGTAGAACCTGTTTTTCTGAAACATTCAAAAACTTTTGCAATATCTTTGAGCTTGAACAAAATTAGATTCTGCTAACTATTAACTTACTAGAACCTAATTTATCACTAATCAAAAATCATTTCTCATCTAATATAAACCTGAAGATCAGCACTGGTACCAATTTATAAGAAATAGGGTTAAAAGTACTTTTTTCTCCATGTAAACTCTTATTACTCATCTTCTTATTAGGTAGCAATTTGTTTACTTCCAGCCCAAGATCATGTTTTAGAGGGATTTAAAAAAAACGATGTCTTAAACATTTTTTAAATCTATTAATGTACTACGTTGACCTTTAACATAATTAAATTCTAGTAATTTTGTAAACCTCAAATTTAAATGAACGCTGCCTACATCATAAACCAAATTGGGGACGGACACAAATTTTGTTTCTCAAATGTATGACAATTTGGACCAACCCACTTTGTCACCTTCGTAGGAACTGCTATGCTTAACATGGAGTGTCAAATTTTTTCAACGTGACCTACCTTCAACATGAGTGGCGAAATTTGTGTCCGGTCGCATAAGATAGCAGTGATAAGAGACAATTTGAAGTTCCCGCAAAAATCTAGTTGAAACCGAAAACTCTATTTCTAGACCGGTGACTCAATGAGTATGGGATTAAATGATACATCATTTGAAAGGTAATGATTAACAGGATCTAATAATGTTCAAGTTCAGCGAGATATTTTAACAATTTGTGAAATTTTGTGAAAAACCCGGGATTTTTTCGAAAAAACCCTATAAAAAGTGTTGTATGGGCCCGATGTAAAAAAAGAAAACATCGGATTTTTCTTGTTTTAAGGGCTTTAAAATAAGCTATAACTCGTCCAAGTCGGCCTAGTATTTCAACAATATACTTAATTATGTGATTAGGTAGTAATAAAAAATTAAATGAACACCTACTCATTATTAAAAAAAAAATCAGTAATATTATAAAACTTTGAGGAGGGTGGACGTGCTGTTTTTTTGCTCCCGTGCGACAATTAGTTTCGCCTTATTTAATGTTTTTAATGACAGGATAGTTACGATTGCTCTCCTTAAAATTTAGCTTCTTTTGTTCAAGAAAACTTTATTTATTAAAATTATTAATTTTAAATCAGGTTTAGTTTTTTTTTCCTCCAAAATGTTTTATTTGGAAAATAAACAAAGTATAGTTCTATTATGTTAGTACCTTTAATAAATTCTTCGGCCACTGAGCTGGTTCCATGCCCTTACTGTGACCGTACCTTCAAAAAACGAGGCCTCAAGAAGCATATTACTAGTGGACACCCTAAAATTCATCGCCAAACTGTTTTGGACGACTTAAATCCTTCTGGACTTTTGGATGCACTCCGGACTGAGGATGACGACGCTGAAGTTTTATCTCTGAATGCTGATTTTGAGGATTGAATTAAGAAACTTGATAACTTACTTTCTACAAACTGTCCTAACCATACTTTATTGAATTTGCTATGTAAGGCGTTTGGAAATATTCTACATAAATGCAGTAATGAATTACCAGGACCCAAAAATCCAGCTAAAAAATTTTATCAATTAAGAAAAAATGGCGGAGGTTTCAAAAACAAAGATGCTGGCTTTAATACAACGTCTAATCCTCAACAGGAGTCAAAGCGTATGCGTGAAGAAAGAAAGCAACATTATAAAAAAAAAGGTAAAATTCTTATTTTACAATCAGCGTAAGAAGGCTGTGCAAATGGTTATGAATTCCAATTCTCAAACTTGCAATGTGCCGTTGAATGACCTTGAGCAAGATTTTTCCGCTAGATGGAGTATTCCGAGTAATGCTACTGGTCCTGTCCTGCACTATACAACAGAAGAGCAGCAGAATAATATAGATGCTGATTACGACCAGGCCTGTTCTATAGAGGCAGTAAAATTACAAATCAAGAGGATGAATGTTGACTCTGCTCCTGGTCCTGACGGCATTCTTGTGAGATGGGTAAAAGCTACATTTAAGAAATCAAAAGTCATACTATCTAAAATATTTTTTTATATGCTACAGCACGACATGGTTCCAGATTTCATGAGAGAGGCCAGGACTGTACTTATTTACAAATCCGGGGATAAAAACAACTCTAAAAACTGGCGTCCAATAACAGTTAGCTCCGTATTATGCCGAATCACCAAAAAAGTACTAGACAAAGAATTACGTGGATATATTTTGCTAAATGAAAATCAAAGAGGCTTTACTAATCAGGCTGGAACATTAATCAACACAACTTTAATAAACAAATGTCTTAAGAAAGCGAAAAAGGAGAAAACAGACTGTACTATAATTTTTGGTGACATTTCTCAAGCGTTTGATAGTATTGGGCACGCCCACATGTTTCAGCAAATTAAAAGTAAACCAGCTTCATCTAGTCTCAAAAACTTGACGTGTAACTTAGCTACTGGTAATTTTACAAGAATTACCACAATTCAAGGCAAAACTGGACCTATCAACTTTGAAAGGGGTGTGATGCAAGGTGGACCTATGTCACCGTTTTTATTCAATATTTCAATTAATCCTATGATTGAAGAACTAAGCGAGAAAGAAGTAACTGACAAGTTTGGATTTTGTCTTCATCCACTTCATCAAAATGTGTCAAATGCAGAATTTGCAGATGATACTGGATTTATTGGTAATTCCCGTAACTCTGCAATCGAGCTATACCAGCAAAGCACCACATCATTAGCTCAAATTGGCCTACTCATGAACTCACTAAAAAGTGCTGGCATTAGTGTTGTGAAAGGTGAGCTTTGCGAAATTCCGCTTGAGGTAGCTCCAAATACTTTCATTAATTGCATGGGAAAAAATGACACCATTAAGTATTTAGGAGTTACGTTTTGTGACGAGATAGTTTTTGATAAAATTAATTGTGCCGAAAAATTCAACAGCAAAATTGACAAGTTAGTATCTACCTCTATGCTTAGGCAAGATCAGAAATTAAAAGTTTTGAAAGACTACCTCTGGCCAACCTTAATTTATCAATTTCAAAATGCGCCTCAAACCTAATGACATCACCAAGTCTCAGTGGGATGACCACTTCCGCAAGGTCTTTGAAGCTACAGGCACTGAAGTAGAAGAAGTACTGATATCTAGCAATTTAGCGCCAGAATGCGACCCTGCCGTATTAGATGCTGAGATAGACATGATGGAACTCTTGGAAGCAACCAAAAGCCTAGCCAATAATAAATC
>JAQFZE010001282.1:0-18726 GCA_034695245.1 Dicyrtomina saundersi | reverse complement strand
TAGATGAGGACACGACAGCTTCTAGTTTTGGTAAATGTATCTTAATGGATGGGGAGAACGGAGCCAGTAAATTTAATCAAGCCGATATTATACGATCGCTGTTGTTCACCATTTCAAATGACATTGGCCAGATCTCTAGTCTCTACGCTCTACGTTATGGTTTAAAGAAAATTTATTTTGGTGGTTATTTTTTGAGAAATCATCCTGTGAGTATGAATGCTATCAGCTATAGTATTAAATTTTGGGGTAAGGGAGAATTAGAAGGATTGTTTTTGAGACATGAGGGGTACGTTGGAGCAATTGGAGCTTTTCTAATTGAGGCTCAGGATGATAATGAACATGCAGCTGGATCTTGGGCTGAAAATTTTGTAGGGTCAAGTGGACACATTTGCGCAGGTACCGTAATTATCCATTTGCAATAAGTTGCATAGTATAATCTTACTGTTTTTTAGTGTTTAAAGTTTACTAATTTTACTTTTCTGGAATACTTTCTAGGAGGACAGGCAAAAGTGCAATTAGCAAAAATGGAACAGCTTGAGATCGATAAAGTAGAACCATTTGGATTCTTTCCTCTACTCAAGTCATCCTGTGATTATATCCCAGACACACTCGATCTTTCAGTGGACACAGAAGCAAGAGATTACTGGCTCAATTGCTTTGAATGTTAGTTGGAAAATTAATTTTTAAATTGTAAAATCATTTATCAAAGGCTGTTGGATGTGATTCTGAACTTTTAACTTCCTGACAAAAGTGTATTTCTGTACAGCATGGATTGAAAAAGTGCCGACTCGGGGGATGGAATCACAACCAGATTCTCCAACAGCACTCGACCGTGCTTTGCGCTGTCGTCAGAAACTACTCTCAAGGCTTCAACTTCTGAAAAATTTCCCAAGTGCCTTTGGAATGCTTAGTGTTCGCTCTCTACTGGACATGATTGAACAAACACTCCGTGAGTATGATTTCCCCGACCCTTATTTAGCTCAAAAGCAAACCGAAAATAATGCAGCTCTCTTGGAATTCGAATCAAGAATCCAGTATATTGATTCTTTGCCCGACCCTACCTTGGAACTTATCAAAGGTATACCAAAGAGTAAAGTTCTCTAATGTTTTTAGGCAATAATGAAAATATAAAATATCTACCAATGTGAAAACGATCATTTACCGATTACACAAATTACTAGGTTTACTTGCGGGCAACTTTTTCGACTGGGGTGCCAAAGAAATAACAAAAATCCTTGAGGGCCCAGATAATTTTGGATTTAAGGAAGCTCGTAGTAAGCTGAAACCTAGACCTTGGTTAGTTGATGGCAGTGACTGTTGGGTGGAGCGAGTACAAAGTGGACCACCCCATAAATGTGCCATTATATTTGTTGACAATTCCGGCTACGATTTTATACTAGGAGTTCTGCCATTAGTTCGATGGCTTCTTCAACGAGGAACTGAGGTATTTTAATACTGCGAATAAAATTGGCGTTTAAATCATTTACTTGAAAGATAATTGAATTATTTAATCTATTGATTCAAATATTGTGCAGGTAATAATTTCGGCAAATAGCACACCAGCTTTGAACGACATGACGTACCCAGAAATGTTGCCCATCATGGAGCAAGTGAGTCAGAAGTGTTCAGTCATTCGTCAGTCTATGGACGAGAATAGATTGCATTTAATTGGGAATGGACAGTCGTCTCCTTGCTTGGATTTGTCTCGAGTCAACCAACAACTAATTCAATTCGTTCAACAGAAACAAGTTGACTTGGTCATCATCGAAGGGATGGGCAGAGTCATTCACACCAATTTAAGTGCCCAGTTTAGTTGTGAAGTTATTAAACTAGCAGTCATTAAAAATGAATGGCTGGGTAGAAGATTAGGCGGGGAAGTCTTCAGTATTGTTTTCAAATATGAAAAATAGCAATCTGTTCATTTATATAGCAACAATACCTTCATTCAAAATTGACTGTATGCATGGCTTTGAACATTTGTCAAGTCGTGGTTTACTTCAAATACTAATGACTACTACAAACAGGTGCAGTAAGACGAAGCCAATATTAATGGATATAAAATAAGTAGAAGCTTAGGATAACTGGGTTACAAGATATATAATAATGAGATGCCTACAACTAATATACATGATTATAGTTCATCGCAAGCCGCAAGCACTAAACTTTTACATACGAATCAATGAATTCACGAATATGAGGTGCCTTATAAGTAGCTTAACTTAAACCTAAAATTTGAAACAAAAGAAATAACAAGAATTGTGTACTTTTACTTTCTAAAACCAAAACCGCAATTACTGAGAATGAAAGTAATTATGTAATCGCAGATGAAACCCTTAATTTATTCGTAGTAACTTAACTACATGTTTAATATAATGTGTGCAATATCGTAGTTCAACTGTCAAGACTGAAGTTATTTATTAAAGCAAAATATAGAATTTTAACTTTGGTAAATAGTAGTTTGCTGTACGTGTATTTAATTTATTAATTTTACAAGAGGGCAACATTGCAACTGCTGTAAGCTAATGTACTTACATGATTTAGGAACTTATCTTCTGCATTTACTTGATGAGAAAAGTATTCTGTTGAAAAGAGACGTGTGTAACTATTATAAGTGGATTTTAAGTTTCCAATTAAAAATGAATTTATTTTCAGCAGATGATGCTATGCGCTTAGCGTCAATTATTGCATTCTTTCTACCTACCTACATACTACATATACATAATTTGTCACGCTTTTGCACTACTTAAAGGGTGATACATCATTTTAAAGCTCTTGAAAAAATAAAAACCCGGTATTTTCAAAATTGACATCTGGCCCATACAACACGTTTCAGGGGTTTTTTTTTCAAAAAATTTCGAAAACTGTTAAGTTTTTATGCGTCACTCACTTTGTTAATAATTTATAATGGGCGAGGGGTCACTTAGTTTGAGCTGGACAAAAAGTCCGAGACGAGCGAAGTATAATTTTGTACGAACTTTTTGTCCCCTTTTGGCGGATTGCAGATAAAAATAGCATCCTTTTACCAGAAGTATTGCTATTTAAATTTCTCAAAATCCAAAGAATGTTGATAACCAACGAAAATGCAATGACGAGAAATCAATTTACTTTGAGACAACAAATTCATACTTCTCATTTGTATCATTTTATTTAAGGTTATTCACAGCACATAACATAACACCACGGACACGGACCACGATTAGTAGTAGGAAAACAGCTGCAAGTAATTGTTGAAATTGAAATGCATCAATATTATTTTATTCTGATTTGGAACTTGAAATAAGAACAGGCCTTCGGCCGGACCGGACAGGGGGGATGCAAGATTTCTGCATTCCCAAAAACAACTGTCGTTGACACAAGGTGAGACGAGTGGGTTTTATTTGTCTGCTACAATTATTATTGCTAAGACATAGTCTGACTGGTATTGGCTTGAATTAAGGTTATTTAGTTAGTACAGAATCCTACAAAATGAATCAATTCATAGGTAATTCTAATCAGTAAAGAAGTACAAACTACGTCTATGCGAGTAGAAGAATACATACAAACAAAGTAATGGGAAGTCATTAAGCTTAAAATAAATAAAATTATTCTAAAAATAAGAATCCAGTACAACTCAATTTAAACTAACTACTTCTAAATTATTTGTATACCTAAATAGTAAATTCGTCTTTGTAAACTCTTCAATACAATTAAATACCTGTTACAAGCTTCACGAGTACGAGGATTGAATGTAGTTACCTAACCTATGAAAGGTAAAAGGGACAGGGACTGGCGAAACACGTAAAATCCTACCAATAATGACGATCAGTGTTCCGTTAAGTTTGGTGAAGCTCAAAAAATAAAATATGTGCTAAACTTCTTTAAATAATTATAATATAGTCATAAGCTATCATTACAAATTATTCAGAATCACAATTGCAATAATTCACAAAACCAAAACCATAGCTTCTCTCATCCTCATTGTGCAAATCCTCACATTTTGAAAGTTTTGCTGTGACATCGTGTATCGTAATACAAATTAAATATCTAAATATATCCTTCGCTTAGTTTAACATTTAACCCCCTCAACTTAAAGTGATTGGCAATGATGTCAAACTAAATCAAGCATTTTTCATTTATATATGCGCATACCTATAATAATTATTAAATGTTAATTATTTGATTATAGTTTAAAATGCCCTATCCTTATATTAGAAAGACTAGTAATTTTTTTAAACACTTTGTATTTGAAACAGATGATGCTAAAATCTATTACACTATCCACATTAAACTAATTACTAACTTTAGCTTGTCTATAGTTACCTTTTCAGTGTAGGAAAACCACTACGCACAAAAAGCTACACTTTAATACTAAATAATTATTAGTTACTGTATTATAAACTCAGTTATAAGATTAAAGACTTAAAATTATTCTTCAGACTTTCCATTTCATTTTTCAATCATAATCTTCACAATAATTATTTCAGCTTTGTTTTTTATTCTAACATTAACCAACGTGAACAGTAAATAATAGGCACTACGCACTTTAACACTGACACTACGGTTTGGTTAAAAACTGTACTTAACTTTTACAGAATAGAATCATGAATAAGCTATTGGGTTTGACCTTGAATTATAGCTAGTTTACTCAATATTAGTTTGTATGATTATATCTACATTTTTAAAGTTACTTACTATTACTTAAAGTTAGTTATTTGACACTTTAAAAACCTGATTGGATTTGTATGATTTCAACCCTTTTGGCAAATACTACAACATTGACACACTCACCACAAAATCATTTGTCTACTGTTAAAATACGTCACAAATCACGATCTACACCTCTTCCGAGACTGCTGCTTAGGTAAGCCTGTATTATTACTACAATTGCTATTAAGAAACTTTTAATGTTAACATCATCCTTAACAATGCAAAAAAGTTGGATTCTATAAACCTAAGAAAATTACATGATATTATACTTTATATTTTTGTATACAAATTATTAGAAAAGATTTTGAGGCCGGATTCACTGAACATCGAATACAAAAACATCATATACCTGTATTCAAAATATTGTATAGCCTGCCTATTATTATTAGTAGACAATTCAAAGACACTGTAAATTTATTTTTGGCCCAATAGTTACTTACTGGCATGTGGCTAGTTACAATTTAAAAATTCAGACTTTGGTTTATTGTAGCGTGGAGTTATTTTTATCAGCAGTACTACTATTTAAATAATTACCCTCTCAAATTACTGATAGATATTAAAAAACACATAATTATTACACTTTATTTAATAATTTTGTAAGAAAGTATGTTGTAATTTGTAATGACAACAATTTTGAAATTCCAAAATAAGATAGTTAATTATTGTGATAATCACTAAGCTGCTTTCTAAAAGAGCAATCAAAACTAATCACGAATTAAAAACTGCCATCAGCTGATCAGCATGCAATTGAAATAATATACAATACCTACACGAAAGCTTGTGTCGCTAATGAAACTCCTACAATGCGTAGCCTAACCAAGAGTCGAAACAAAACTGGAAACATCGAAAATATACCTAGGTAATCTAACGACGAGCTATCTCAAAATCATACTATACATTATTAAATAAATAATTATTTATATGATCGATCGATATAATCATGCGTACTAATTAATTAATTAATTCTAAACTGTAATAACATTTTTATGCGCACTTCAAAAATATGTGTTGTCTCTCGGAAATCATCAAAACGCACATGATCGGAATATCGAAACGGAACAAGTACACAAGCTTAAACAAATCCCAAGGAAATAGAGCATATGAAAACATTATTAAATGAAACAAAACGCAGAAACGAATTATTGTGATGTTAGATTCGTTTTCCCGGCAGAACATAATACTCTTTATGAGTACTTGCACTTCCGTTCACACTTCCACATCCAGATGAATTATTACTATTACTACTACGACGATCCCCGGGAGTTGTGTTGCTGCTCGCATCAGTGGAGTCTCTTTGACTGCCTGGTTTGGGTGGGACTGGTGGTGGAGGAGTTTTAACACCATTCTGACTATTCAATTCTCCATTTAATAACTCATTTGACTTCGGCTGAGGAGACCCAGGTGTGGATGATGTGATGTTATTAGTCGCAGATAATTCCCGAAGACGACTTGGCGGCATGATGATATACTCACCAGAATCTTCAACTTTCATATTCACTTCTTTGTTCTCGTAGGGTACTGGAGTTACGGATTTTTCGGGAAGATTTGTGGGCGGCTGTTGTTGTTGCTGCTGTAAAATTGGGCGAAGCCGAGGTGGAGTTGGTGGCGGTGAGATGGATGTGGGAGTGGAAATAGTAGTCGATTGGGGTTGTTGTTGCTGCAACTGAGGTTCGTTATAAATGGGTTTCTTCTTTCGACTAGGAACAGGTGGTGGAGGATTAGCTGGAATACTGTAAAATTCTTCGTCATCACTCAAATTACCCATTTGACTACCACCACTAACTACACCGTAGCCACGGCTCAAAGTTATACTTTGCACTGTATGACGGTTCGCTTGGGAAACACCTCCGTTTCCAACTGGCAAAGGTGGCAACGGTGTGCTAGACAAAAATTAAATTAAACGAAATCACAATATGCACTATGCAGCATGTAAAATAGTAATCAAATGTAAATGCAAATGGCGTTTAATAAAATTAAAATAACACCATTAAATGTCTTACTTGACAATGGACGAGCAGACTCTCAAACTATCAGATCTTTGAAGAACAGGCGGAATAGCGACGCCATCGAAATTTGACTTCATAGTATTAAAACATTCGATAAGGCGATTATGTAGTGGTTGTACACCCGGTGGTATTATATTTCCATGCAAGGTGAGCGCACGGTCCAAAATCTCGACTTGATTCAAGATTTCTTTTTTTAAATTATTCACGTCGTCTATAGAGTCCGGATTCGATGTTAAATACTCTGCAGTGAAGAATGCTTCTTGATACTTGGGCAAGCCACCTTGAACATTGGCGTCCAATATACCCTGTTGAAAATGATAAATACATAGTTTTATGTTATGCACGTCTTATATAAAACACACAATTTGAATATATTCGATTTTTTCACTTTGTATCTCACCTGTAACCGCATACTAAGCGGGTTGACATTGACAGCTCCGCCATTCAACTCGCTAAAACTTGTTGTAACGTCTTCAAGATTTTTATTAACTTCAATCATTTTTTCCACAGCAAATTTAATTGGAGTAAGAACAGTAGTAACTTTTGAATTGACTAGGAAGCATCGAAGGATTCCAGGAAATATGCTCGTTGTTTCCAAAATGGTTCTCTCAATATAAATGGAACTTACATCATCCATATTCTTACTGAGTGAGTGGTCATATTGAAATTTACAAATATTATTTGTGTTATAGTAGGAACGAATCCGAGTTGGAGCTGTTTCAAACGTTTTTGGATAACTTGGTAAGGGTTTAACACTTCGTATTTGAAGATCTGTCAAAGGAATTTCGGATTTATCACAACCAATTCTAACAAAGTTATTCTCTAAAGCCAAAGATTAAGTAAACGACTTTTAGTATTGAACATGTCATAATAAATGAAACAAAAACAATAAAATATTTACATTTTCCTTCTGAATTTGCCAAGCTGTTATCCGCATTAATATTTTTCAGTACTTCAGCCTCTGGCCACTCTGTAATGATCCTCTGAACAAAACTCGTGAGTCTCTCGTAATCAAACCCTCGGTAAATGAATTCTTTATTTCGCACAAATAATGGGAATCCTTGACCAATAAAAGAGACACGAAAATACTCAGGTTCAGGGCGATGTTGAGTTAAGATATTATTAAAATAGGTTGAGGTTGTCGTCAAAATACTGCTTAGTTTGATATAGTCAAATCTGGCTTCGTAGATTTTGGCTAGCTCTTTGCACAATGGAATACCAGACTCCCACAACTGAAAAAATAAAACCAGTACATTCATATTCTTAACATATTCCCATAATTTTTGGTCAAATCTAGCATAAAGTATTTTTCTCTAATAATATTTTTATTTTAAGAGCGCAGTTCTTCGTCCTTTAGCGCATCCTTTTATGTCGAACAACTCACCTTGCCTTGGTCGAAATATTTTACGACTTGTTGGTGCAAGCTCTCCTTCACATCATAGTCATGCTGAAAATCCAGCATGTCTGAATGGAGTAAAAGTGTGAATCCAGCTTCCGTAAAGTTTTCATTCGACACGTGTAAATCATGCAACTTATAAATGTATTTTAAATACAGCTGCTTCAAATTCACATTTTCGTAGAAGGTCAATAGATTATTAATACAATTCATTTTCTTCTCTTTATTTTCTACATCATTCGGAATCATCCTGTAGTCCAGTAGGATTTCTAATAGGGACTTTATTGAAGCTATGCACTCCTTTCCGGAGTTGATCCATTTCGGTTTCAAAGTCTCCAATTTTTGTGTTGCGCTTTATTTGAGAAAACAAAGCACTAAATAATACTTTATTGGTCTTAAGGATTCCTTTAAATAACACTACAAACGGTTAGTAAACGGTCATTAAAATTAAAACCTATATTATTATTCAGAGTCAAATACATTTAAATTACATTGAATGAAATGCTTGAATATAGGATTGGTCCCCTTTGTTATCCATGATGTAAGTGTCCAGTTTATCAAAGAGTTCAGCTTCAACCTATGAACATAGAATGAGACAAACTTATGAACAAAATTATCAGATTTTTTAATTTTAAATGTATATCATTTAGAATATTAAGCTCACCACTTGGAAATCTCCGTAATGTTGATACTGCTCATCAATCAGATCAATTATGAGTGGTAAGAGAAATTCAGCAAGTTGTCTCATAGGTAACAAACTTCCTAGTAATATCTGACCGATGAGAGCAGGAACAAATTGTATTTTATCATCAATGCAATTCCAAATATTCAAAATTTCACGACACATTGACACTCTCATATCCGTATACTCTTTTAAAACCCATTTCACTTTTCCATCCCGAAACAACTCCAGTTGTAAACAGTCTTGAAGAATAAAGTTGAAGCAGATATTGAAGTATTCCAAGAATAGGTCCGAGTCATAATTTGGTTTTAAAAAATAACTCGTGACGATATTACTGTAATTTTTGATAGATCTTAAAATTATAGAATTTACTAAAATTTTCATCTTGAACCAATCAGAATTGAAAACATTCACTTTGATGAGGTCCCGAAATACATAGAGGGAACGCAGAATGAAACTTCGAATCTGTGCCAAATCTTTAAATTCATCAAATATGCGATTGTAGATGTACTCTGTCATTTGTTGATAGAGAGCAATGAGAGTGACCACAAGGGGTGTTATGATCGTTGAGGTTCTTTCTAGTATTATAACAGCATTGATAAGAGGTTCGAGTATATTTGTTGCAATAATCTCAATATCACCATGATTTTTCTCAGGGTCCATATACAAACTATCGAGGATGGCAAGTAAAATATCAGATGTAATCTTCAGCTCATCTCGAATCGACAAATGATGACGAATGTGACGGCAAATTTCAGGCAAAAGGATTGTTCTTGTTTCTACACACACAAACATTTCAGAATACTATTTATTATCAATATTCACAAAATCATTCTTTCCAATATAATTTAATTATGGGAAACTTTTTTTCATAGAATAACGAAAACAATGAAATGAATGTACCTTTTTTCTTAAATAATTCTGATTCCACGACATGGCAAAACGCAGTCAGTTTTGACGGTGACAAGCGATGAGCAGACTGATACAAAGGAATCCTTTGAAATGCTCCCAATATAAGGTGACTCAAGTCCGTCACAGTTAAGACAGTTTGAAGATTATTGTAGATTTTTGAAAAGTTTAGTAGAAGGATACTTTGTGAGTTCACCAATTCATCAGAATTGCTCTCAATGGAAAGAACATTATTTAGAGCCGTAAACATATCATTAACATCCCCCCGTAGAGAGTCTTCCATGTAACCCCCCGTAGCTTTCTCAAATAATATGATGGACTGAGCAATAAACTTAAAGATGTAGTGAAAAGTTTTAAAACATTTTTGAACTTGTTTCATATCTTCTTTCTCCGTTGTGGTAGTTCGCAGTGCTTGAGCATAATGTTTCACGGATATTATGAGTCCCCTACAATTTCACAATTCAAAATTCAATGAGGTAATTTTAAAATGTTTCTCTTTAAAAAAAAGGTTGCTCAAAGGTTCTTTATTTGTGAGGGGTTAGGTGTTTCAAATCAACTAATGTTTTAGATCTTTCCTTAACGATTATGGCAGCGACATACAACAGTAGATTAAATTCTATACGTTTATATTGCTAGAAACTGGGTACACTTACTTGTACACTAGAGCCGCTGCAAAATGATTTTGAATATAAGCATCAATAACAGGTTTAAAATGTTCAAATTTTGAGTCCTCTAAGAGCGTGAAAATATTGATGAGGACTATAAAAGCATCGCTAGAATAAACCGTGCTACATCCATCTTCTCCGATGAACATTGAAAATATCACATCAAGAACATCTTGAAGGAATTTGACTAATTCTTCGCCCGGCAACTTAGCCATATTCACTAGAGTTTCCTTCACTTTTTCAGGGTTACATTTCCATCTCAAGAGCCAGAATAAGTCCACTAAAAAAATTGAGTTGAATTTAATACGATTTCATTTTTAGGAGCTATCACAAATCATGTTCTAAAAATTATTGTGACTTGTATATTGAGTCTTTTGCCCATTGCATAGAGGTACAACAGTAACACTGACTTAATAATTTTTTGTACATTCACTATTAAAACACTATTTGGTGCAAGTGTACTCTACAAAAGTAATTTTTGAGTTGTCTTATTAATGGGATCTTACTGTTTTGCGTAAGTTTGGTGGACACTAGATGGGTACTAATGCTCATAGATTCTTTAGTACTTTTATGAAAGTCCGTGTTGCGGTGGGCCGAGTCCATGTACAGATAATTAGATGGTTGTAATTTCGAGCTGTCCTCACATTTGTAAATAGGAAGATTATGAACTGTGTCTTTGATAAATGTCCCTTCACTATCCATAAGCTTTATGAAAGAGAACCCGAATAATTTTCTGTCATTCTTTTCCTTGGCTAAAAGTAGTAAGAACAAAATAATTGGTTATAATTTGTACTTACGTGCTCCTATTTAAGAATTTTCTTATTTATCGGTACAGTTATGAATGGTCGGTATGAATAAAAGTCACAGACTAAATTAAATTAAATTAAAATTAATTGTTCGAAACTCACTTGAGCAATGCCGATATTCAATCCTTAAATGAATATCCGGGCATCTTTCAATGGGGATATTGATTCGTATTGTCTCATTCCACTTCGGATTATTGTTATGATACAAAATGATACTTTCATAGTTAGGTAAGTTAACAGCAGTAAATACACCATTGTCAATATTATTTCCGTTTGAATCTTGAGCTAAAACGGTGACTGAAATATTTTTGCCACCCATCGTCTTTCCACCTTTTTCAAATTCTCCATGTAGAATAGTGACGTACAGATCGTTCCTACCCAAATAAATTCATTAAATTAAAAGACTGTTTTTATTTATCTATTGTTCTTTATAGCAGAACGCAACGGAGCAGGAGGTCGAGAGCTAACAAAAGAAAACGAATGAAGATAAAATTAACACCAAATGTAACTAATAAATAACGTTACCTCACAACGCCAGGCATGATAACATCAGGAAATCCCATTTTTTTCGTGAACACAATATGTTTAAAGAGTATTATATTTTCCTCTTTGATTGCTTTTAAATCCCCTGTAAAAATTTTGAGTGTGAGTGTGACACTCCAGCTGAGTACAGTAACTTTGGAACTCCCCTTAATGATTAAATCATGTATCTGCCAATAATCTTTCTCGTCGCAGTTGTACAGTTTAAAATTGTACTCATTTTCTTGGCTAAGGGACCGCGTGGGATTAGCGCCACTAGGAGTCTGGTTGCGTAAAGCTGTAGTGAGATTCAAAACTCCACATGCCACTGGTCGACGATAATTTTGTGTGGATTTTTTGGATAGATTATCACTTTGAAACATCCGGCCTAGTCGAACAATATGAGTGACCATGTAAAGCTCACCGGACAGATCAGAGCTACACAGATCAATGAACAGAGTAGAGATGGTTTGGATTTTGTCTATAAATGTCGAATTAGATGAAGGTAAAGAAGTGACGAATCTCTCTCTAAAGTTTTCAAAAACAAATAAAAATAATCTGTTATAATCTGGTAACTTAGTAATCTAAGTAAGCACATCTTAAGCGCACAGAAAATTTCAACCGAATTCACTCACACGTTATCAGGTACCAACTTACGATATAAAAGCTCCTCTGCCGGCGTCATATACGGAAAAGTAAATTTCACAATCATCTCCTATGCTAAAATTGTAGTCTGAGACATTCATGAGCAAATGGTGCCCCCCAGATGCTTCATGAACAGCTTTGGATTTACGTCGTTTCAATGTGGTTCTAGCTGCGTCGACCGTTTCCACTGATTTAGTATGCTGGAATATTTTATTTATATGCTATGATTATTTGATTATTATTATTGAATGTTTGATATTCGGGCTGTTCGTTTTTCAAGCTGTAAGCTATTTGATTTGAAACTTACAAATCGATAAAGCTGGACCACTCCAGTGTCCTCTCCACCACCAATAATTTGGTATCCATCTCTGGGTACTAAATCCAAGCCCAGCCTCCTGTTTCCCCAGTCAATTTTTTGGGACAATTTTAATTTTAGGTCTTCATTTTGCTCTTTAGTTAAGCTTCCATTGAGCAGTATTCGTCGTCCTTCAATCAACTCACGGATCCCACGACCAATAACTTGTAATTGGTAATCATATTCATGACCATCTTTGTACAGCTTCTTCCATTGTTCCCCCCACTCACGGAGTACCGTAGTAATTTCACTTGTTTCTGCATTCAGTCGGGTTCGATGAATATAGTTTGTAGGGACAACGCACAATTTGTCACTTTCCGTCTTATTACCAAGTAGCCAACCTGTAAATACAGCACCATCAGTTGAAACTTATCGAATAAAATCAAATTGAATTTCACAATTTTAATTTTGATATTACAATGCTTTAGCTAGCCCATCGCTGATTTTAATTACTCACCATCTTGATATTGCCCAATTAGGTTGATAACCTCACCTAAAGCTAGGTCAAGTCCATAAGGAGCTGGTAATATTTCGGATCCATTAAATGGGTAAAGTACTGAAAAAATAAGTTAACTTTATTACTTTTGTATTTTTGCACATAATGTACCAATAATCGTGAATCACCAACCAAAACAATATAAGTTGTGACTGTGAGTCACATATGTATAGATTGCTAAAGTCAGCTTATGCAACTTTCACAGCTAGCTTCCACTAAAATTCATTTACATAATATAAGGTGTTGCGAAAATAAAATAAATATTACGCCTAGAAATTAAAAAGAAGAAGAAAACTGATAAAATTAAATTCAACGGACAACAGAAGGAAGTATGTCAATTAAAATAATATTATCGAAATATATACTCAATATTTACTTACCAACTCCAACAGAATGATAATTATCCGGAAGAGAAACCCACATTTCATCATCTAACTAGATGAGAATTAAGAGTAACAAGCATATAAGTAGTATAAGCTAGTCAATGGTTGCTTTTACTTTTGATGCTCCCTAATACACTTATGAATGACAACAATATCATCCCACAAACTCACCCAATCCAATCAATGAGTAACTACCAACACCAAAAACCATAACTAACACTAACTTAAACTAGGTGTTAGAAAAACTCTGCACAAGGAACAATGACATAGCTCCAGCCAGGTAGGTCAAATTAATTTCAAATAACAGAGTAATTAATTTGTCATTAAAATTGTGTAACTTTTGTAACTGACAACTGATAATGATAACAGAAATGATTAATGTACATCATACAGTACACAGTTGTACAGTCAATATAGTCAATGGTACTACACCGAAAACTTTCGTTGAAACTTTTTAAAGCTACAAGTCTGTCAAGTGAGTGGTCAAGTCAAATCAAATGAAACTCCAACGCAAGACATCACAAACATTAATGAGCTATCTAAGGGGGTGGTTGTGGTTATTATTTTTTTAATGTTGAATAATTAATAAATAAATAAGGAAGACACTCTACGCACAGAGATAAAGTGATTTAACTTCTGTTTGGATTTGGCGCTGCATTCTTTACACTACATACCATATTTACTTGGTATAGCAGACGCTCGTATATAATTATCTGTCTGTTCTGTAGCTATACAATTTTGTGACTGGCAATCTTTTGACTTTTGATAAAAAGGGATGTTCTACGTGCCAAGTATGCTTTGGATTAAACACAAAAAACACCCCTCAATTTTGCTTTACGCTGCATTGGTTCTGCTCCTGGTGCTGGTTCCTGGCTGATCATCAACATCACATTACGAATATTTTACATTAATTAATTAAGTAGATGCATACGGCACGGCATTGAATCCTACGCTTAAATTCATACAATCCCCCAGCCTCAGCCTCTGCATCTTTCTTTATACCAAATCTAAATCGACAGTATATACTAGTATATTATCATGAACAGAATTTTATGTAATAGCATAGGCATTAATTTATTTAACATGATCGTGAGATGAAGAATATTTTAATTTTACAATAATTGTCAATGTTGGATGTATTACTGGTTGTAGTAATTATATACTTACCTAGGCTAGGTACTTACCTATGAATGTAAATTAAATTAGTAAATATACTTAGCTGGCATGTCAACATTTATTTATTTTTAATTTTCTAGCAGATCATATTACAAATTGTACATAAAGGTTATGATTAAAGTAGTACTCTACACATGTGGCATGAGTCACTGTTTATTTTATTCCGTTTGCATATTATGGTATATAAACATTTAAGTACTAGTAACTTAAGTAAAGTAACGCTTTAAAAATACATTATGTATGTATCATCATATTATGTGCCTTGGGCCGGGAACGTCTGGGCCTGGCCATTCCAGTTTCCATTGTCAGTTGTCAGCCGTCACCCTGTGCATTTAAGCTGGAATTAATATATATATATACTTTTTTTTTTAGTTTTCCTTCATTTCGTGTGTATAATTGTCTAATTTTACACCTACTCAATATGTACTTTTATTGTTCTCTGCGCCCACGTCCCATCATCACCAAACTCACCAACCATTACCAGCTATAAATGAGTCACCGCTTAATAAACCTTTCCATCCACCTAAATTATTTGGTGTCGAGCTTCGGAGAAGCATGAGTATATTTAATGGGATTAAGATTATATTTAAATAAGTACCTACCTACATAATTATTCTTAAGATTGTGGAATATTTTAAATTGTAATGAATGCCACGACCGCGTATTATGACTATGACCCTTGAACAAGCAAGTTCTGTATCGAATTTGTCCAAAACGTCTGATACCGATATGGCATAATAATGTATGTATGCGGTTTTATCCTCGTGGTAGATATTTAGGTGCAAAACGTGTGCGAGTAAGCAGGTGCATAATAATTCTAATTCTGTACTGGATACTTTTAGAAACTTATTTAAATGAATACTTTTAATGATATAATAGTTTGCATTACATTAGTATTATATAATGTAAGTAGTATGCTTTAAAGCATATAATTATATTTTTTAGGACCATAATATGATTTCTGTCTCAGCGATTTTTATCAAACAAAACATTCCGAATATTTCAAAATTCGAGTGCATGCTGGAATGGAATGCTATATTATAGTGTACTAGCTGCTTTGGTAAATATGTAAAAATATGTAAATATGCCAAAATAAAACTTGTAACTTCTTGAATATAATAATTATTCCTAAGTAATGCTTCAGTAAGTAGGTGCTACGAAATAAATTAAAATTCCTCACGACGCTCCAAGAATAATAATTATTATATGATAAAAACAATGGTGTCGGCAAACATAACATGATGGGTATCGCGAAAGGCCACGAAAAATGAAATAAGGTGCGATCTAGCCAGTCAAATTGTGTCACGACTATTTTCATACTTTAATTTACGTAAAAAAATGTGTATATTATATTTCAGTAGTAATTTCCATTATGTACATTTTTCCTGGACATAATAATTAGGTATAAATATTTCACCTCACTCAGTGCCTATAAGTACGAGAATTACTTTTAATTTTTTTGAGCTAATTTACATCACACAAGGGGAATAAGAATATAAAGAATTTAATTAAAAAATATGTGGGGATATGACTCCATTTTCACTGAATAAAATATACACTGAACCCATTTAAATGCAGCGTTTACATGCATGCTATTAACATCTAACATCTAATGCAAAAAAATTTCCTTCGTACTTAATTTAAATGAGGTAGAGAGATTTCTTCACACTGTTTAACCCATGTAAGGTGTTGGAGGGTAGTATGGAGGAGCTCCGTAGGATAATTGAGGTTGAATTGGATACGCCGGGTAGACAGAGATCATCTGTGGTGCAGGTGGTGGAGGGGGTGGAGGTTGCTCCATTCCAAACATTTTCTTCATTCCTGATTTAAATCCTTTATCCATCCTCTCCTCTGCTGTGTCTTGAGCTGGAAGAGCCTTACTGACTAAAGCTGACACTAACACAAGTCCTAGGATGAGGATCTGTTGATACAAAATAATAAATTACAAAATCACAAAGATATATATTAAACTTCACTTTTATTCCAATTCAAATGCACATAAATTAAATAACAGCGAAAACGATTTATTTTACTGGTAACAAAATACAATGTTCTTAATCATTAGTAGAATTTTTAAAGAGAGCATCACAAAATATTTTAATATTACCAAATACTGGGACTTCATATTTATAGAAGTATAGAAATGCGGTCTCCTACTCTGAGAATCGTCCAAATTATTTAGCTAAAATTATTTCTTGACAAAGCTTGATGATAGCGGATGCGGAAAGAACTGTTGCCTGGATGAAAATAAAATTCCTAATTTCTTGCTGGAGCACTTTATACCCCACATAAAATTCGGTTGTCCTTGGTGGTATAAGAACTATGGTCACTTTATAAGATACCATTTTCCCAAGGAATTCATGTTATGTAGGCTACATTAATAATTACACATTTCTCTGTATACAATTTATTTCTTCCTTAACTTTCACTTTCGTCTATGTACAACTTACTACGTGCGTACTTAAGGAGCACCCAAACTGGAGAGTTCTGTTTAATGGAAAGAGTTTTCTTCAAACCAAATGTTAGAAATCACCAAATGTAAAGCAGTCGACCCAACCAGAATACTATACAGTTCCGTGTTTTGTTTTGGTCAGATATATGAAAGAAGAATAAACAACAATACGGATAATGTGTCCATCAATATTATAAATTACACAATATGACAAACAATGAAAATAAACAACAACAACAACAACTGTAATAAGCATGGCATGTAACAATGTAACGACCAACTAGTAGCTTTTATATGATACACAACTCTGAATATTATATTACCAACTCTTATGGTTCAGTTGGAATCAGCAGTAATCATTCCTTGATTTAGGCAGAACTTGATATATTATACGTATTGATAGGTTTATGTAGGCATAGGTAATTATATATGTAATCAGTATATAAAATAATCTGAGATGACTTTCATATTCACAAGAATAGACAAGAAGGCCACGTAAGTGCAGGCCCTTTGATTTGACGAGCCTTGAGTCGGGATTATGAAAACACTTTCATTCTAAACAAGATAAACAGATTGTAAAATTATGGATAAGTCTCGGTGAAAACTGAAAGTGATCCCAAGGACGCTAGACTACATATTACTACTATTAAAACGTTAACGCTAATCGAACTGGTGCATATTTTAGTAGTATCGGTGGCTTATCAGAACTCGCAACTGCTTAAAGTATGCGTTAATAAATTATTGCCTTTGCTACCCATTAATTGGCTGGGGAACCGTGAGACAGTAATCTAACACTGTTTTACTGAAACGTGTATTAGTACAAGGGCCTGGGCCTGGGAGGTAAAAATTTGAATATGTAGTACACTGGTCTGTAAGTAATTCCACACGGGTCTGTAAGTCTTCTTTTAACTCATGTGCTTTAACAACCGATTCAGCTGGCAGCGAGAATCATTTATTTTGATTCATTGTCTTAAAGAAGGCCAACCGTGTCAAGGTGCCAGGGAGATTTTATTAGTATTATAGGGACCAAGATATTATGCAAATACCAATGGTACTGGACGAAGCAGAAGAAAATAAAATATTTGAATTGAAATTCCTATCGAGTTAGATTATTTATTTGTATAGATAGTCACTGCTACCATCCGAGGGTCATGTCGTATAGCTCATAACCACCTGTACAACATGAACTTATTTGAATAGTACACACGGTGTACTATTGCAGGAAATGTGGTAAGTAGGTATCTACCTGGGTATGGAGGTCTGAGGGTTGCTTTTAAGTAATATGTTATACAAGGAAGATGCTTGCTAAATTATGTTCTGGGTGAATACTCAACAATTCGATAGCTTTCCAGATTATTTATCTTGTTCTGCCTTCAGGCCTGGGATCAAATCAGATCATATGGTGGGAAAAATGCAAATAAAGTATGCGTACATAGAACCATTATACTAATATAATGGTTATTAGTATATACTAATATACTAAGCACTTGACATAAAGGATTTTTTGATTTTTATTCAAATTATTATATTTATATCACAGCCAGAGTATA
>JAQFZE010001281.1:0-18730 GCA_034695245.1 Dicyrtomina saundersi | reverse complement strand
TTTGAAAATTGCAAAATATGTTAATTACGAGTTTTTGAAAATTGCAAAATATGTTAATTACGAGTTTTTGAAAATTGCAAAATATGTTAATTACGAGTTTTTGAAAATTGTAAAATGCTACATTTACATTTTTGAAAAGTATAGAATGTTCTATCTTTGTTGTTTTTGTAGAGTCCAAAATGTTCCATTTCCATGTTTTTGAAAAGTGCAAAATATTCTATTTACACGCTTTTATAGGATCATGATATTTTAATTTTTGAGTATGAGTAGACAGTGAATTTTGTTTCTAGCCAAAAATGGATATGGATGTTAATAGCCTATGTTAAAAAAATCATTTGGAGTGGGCAACTGCCCTAGGGCCCACCGCCCGGATCCGTACCTGCACCTACTTAACTCCAAATCCAAATAGGAAAAAGATATATGCAAAAGAGAAACTTGTCCAATACCGGAGCCGTTGCCGGAGTGGAAATACACGTTAAGACGAGAGGGACAGGATGAAGGACACGAGGACAAAGAGGACAACGACAACATGAGAACATTCCACACTTTTATTCCACACACAAGACAATCTCAACGGCAGCGGACACGGTCTCGGTCTCGGTCTAGTCCTCGGTGTCGGTGTCGGTGTCGGTTTGGGTCTGTGCATTGCATAGTAGTGGCAGTTCTGTTTCTGTAGCTCCCTTCTTCTAATTTCCAGTGGGGGATTCGCACTCTGTCTGCCTCGGGAAGAACGTGAAGAGGACCACAATATTGTTATTATTATTGTTATGATGATGCTGATCACCATATCAATCTCCATCTGTATCTCTCCTTCTGCTTCGTTCCCACATTCCCATTGCAGACAGAGTTGATTGTGTGAGGTATGTACAGAAATGTGGAGGGAGGGAGACGGACTAATCCATCTGGAGTCTGTCTCATTAGCGTCATATTATCGTCCTAATCCCTTTATTACTTATTCAATTATTATTTACTTTTATTTTTATTTTCATTATTATCTCATAGCCTCATCCTGAGGGAAGTTCATCCAAGCCTCGAGTCTCCATTATTTCACCCTAAACAAACTAAACCCCTCCTTCCAATTTTCTAAGTCCAAGTCCATCCTAATAAAGGCACAACCTCCAATAGAAACCTACCTATCTGTATACGCTACGAACTAAATACTTTTCGTTTTCTGTCTTCATCCACGGACATCATTGTATTCGTGATACACAAAAATGTATTAATTTATTCATTTGCTCCCTCATTTATATTTCACATGATATATTGCATGTAGTCCTATGGAGTGGAAGAATATCTATGAAATTATGAATTCATCAAAATTTGAATAATCAGATGCATGGAGCATTCAGTCGCAGTCCTGTATTTTAGATACTCTCCTCATCATTGTGAGACATCGTGACACTTTTGAGAGCGCTATTAAACCGTTCAATGTACATGCACCACCTTCACTTATGCGTAGTAATAATGCTAATGATTATCCCCAGATTGTAAATGTAGTGACACGCTACGCTTAATTAGTGTGGAAGGAGGATGGTGAATGGGGATTTGACGTGACATAATAATCTCTCTCCTAAATATCCTATGGGCTCATTAACGAAAGCGATTAACGACAACGAGAAGGACTATTAGCATTATCAAAGAAAGAGGAGGTGAGAGCTGCGTATGTCTCATTAAGATACAATTACCAAGTAAGGCTCTCAAGTATTTGGGGGTAAAAGTGGAAATATATGGGAATTTAAAATAAATTCATAATAATTTAATAAATATTTATAGACCGGGACCGGGTTTCGGGCCCGGCTGAACTTTTAGATTTGGCATGAAATTCAAATGCGTCAATTTAAAAAATAAAGTAGGGAAAAAATAAAAATTTGCCATCCCTGTTTCTACCATTTAGTGACGGCTGCAACTCTCCTGTCATGTTTCTGTCTCAAGCATATAATTTGCAGTATACTGCAGACTACAGAGAATCAGTATAGATATAGTTAGGTTTGATAGCGTTGGAGGCCTGTGTGAGTGGGGACGGAAGTACCTTTACCTAATGAATTAGTATGTACGCACTTGGCTACCTAATAAATGTGTGGTTTCATAGCTTTGTTTTACTGTCCGCACTTATCCTTTTACTTTTGTATTTGAGTCATTCAAGTTTTCCCTTCTCCTAATTAAGACAATGAAAACAATCCATATAATTATTATCCCTCTAATTATTCCGATACAAGCGCAAGAACGTGAAGGAGAAGGATAACGAAGCAACATATGCTTCCAAAATATTTACATTTTATCTCCATTCTTCTATTTACTAACAAAGCACAACATACACACAATCCATAACAATAATAATAATAGTCAAAATGTTGTTATTATGATGATGACCCCTCGACGATGAAGAGCTGTAGGCAGTGCAGTGGGGGGAGGGGGAGGGGTGGATGGAGGAGGATTGAAATTGAGATTTTTTTAACAGCTTTTACACCTGGCATCTCCTCTTGCAACTCGTGTCCCTCTCTTCATATTTTTTCCCAATACTTTTCACCTCGTCCATCTGCTGCTCCGTCTGTCTGTCTCTCCATCTCGTATTCTGCATAATCTCCTCCTATATTATCTATCCAAGTCTTAAAGTATACCTACTTTAATACCTATATACCTCCCGGTATACCGAGCCGGTACACCTATTCCACATATAAATTCCATGTGTAGGTAGTACTGTAGTACTTATATAGGGATGGGGTACCCAAGAAAAATTATCGAGTGCCAAAATTTCCATTTCCATTATAGCAGCATTTAAAAAATAATATAACTTTTTTTTACAATTTTATTTCTCCTTGTAACTCCCATTCCTATACAATTATCACATTATTTTTTTCCAAAAGTTTACAATTTTTTCAATATTTTGACTATATTCATTTTAATTTATTCCCCTCTTTTTTTGAAGTTACTTATTAATTTTTGTCTGTTTGTTTAATAATTGTTAAAATAGGCCTAAAAAAATACAGGGCTTTTTATAATATACCTACTTTATTTTATTCGGACTTTGGTCATCGGTTATTTGTAAATTTTCGGGAGGGTATCGAAATTCGATATTGTAAAATTGGACGATATGGACATGTGTATATCCCAGGCCTATATTTTGGTAGATGTGTGTTGTTTATAGTGCTGTGTGCATAAGGTTCTGTATATAGCTTGGAGGTATTATTGTTTAATGCTGGACGTTGGAGGAGCCATGTAGTGTGAGTCTGTGAGTGGTGGCTGTGTAATCTTTATTATGTATTCACTCACACTCCCATTCTCGTAGTAATTCCCATATTAGCATATTAGTGCACTTGCCACTTGAGAGTTCGTCCAATTATTAAATAACTCTCGAGGTTATTATGAACGAGTTCCTTATGCTAAATTATGACCCCATGAGACTCCGAAGTGGAACCAAACCAAAACTCGACACAGAGTAATAATGCTTTATTGTATTATGTGCACTTTTGCTGCTCTGGGCTCTTGGCTGCTATCTTCAGTATAGTTTTTCCTCGTCCACTTGGACTTTGTCTTGGTCATGTAGATGGATAAGGGGGAAAATCTTGCCCTATTCGCCAGTCACTCACTAGTCAGGCTTCCAAGAACCCAAACCAAAAGGAAGGAGATATATACCATCAACTATAACTATATAGCAACTATAGCAATCGTAGTCGTAAAGTAATCGTAATCGTAAGACACTTCCATAATGTGAAACAAACAGAACAATGAAAAATATGATTTAAGCTTTTAAGCAGTCCAATTCCAATGCAATGCAAATCTCCAAACACCCCCAGGACTATTATTATTGTCAGTGTCAGTGTCAGTCGCTCACTGTATGTATACTTTATAGCCCCTAGACTATGCCTATAATGAAAGCGACCACCGACCACCGACCACATCTTTGAGAGCATAGCATAACCTTGTACTTGCCTAATAGTTGCTTGCACTCCCCATATATAATATCAATAAGATCATCATCAAGTGTGAAGCATGAATTATTAACGACTTAACAATGCTAAAATACTCATCACATAGAACAGCACAGTTGGTAGCATAGGTACATACTTAATTTCAATTTTCAATATGTCTGTATCAGTGAATATCTGTATAAACTTTATAATTTAATAAAAGTCCACAAAATCCAGGCAAAATGCCCGTCTTTTCAAAATACTCTGAAGTTTTGATGCTCAAAATGTTTTGCATTTATACACCTTCTTTTTATGGATTAGGCCTTGGGGCGGGGGCCGAAAAGATCTTTCCTTTATAGACGGAATCCCTTTTAACCATTGAAGGGATTTTCCTTGCAATCGGACTTTAGTTGTAATTATTACAGAATTGAAGTGTTTAGCGTTTGTAAAAACCAGGTCGAGATTAAAATATTTGTCCATATACAAAGTTTATTTTTGATTGATCTCGAGTTTTTCAATTTCTTTCTTTTTTCTGTGTGCCATACTTGATTTGCTTATATGGGAGCTTAATTGCAAAATCTCCTATATACTTTTGTTCAGTTTTAAATTAATTTCTTTTTCGCTTCAATGACATTTTCATGCAGTTGATGTTGATAAATATTTATGGACTTGTTAACTATACTGATAATAGTTTCTACTATCAGTCACCAAGAAAACTGTGTAATCTATTTACTCAAATTTTTCCATCAGCGGCTAACTAACATCAACACAAAGTTTATTAGTAGATAGTAGGAAGTCAGCGTATATTTGTTGACGTGAACAAACGTATACGAATAAACGAATAATCCTAATGTGGCGTTGAAATCATATTATGATGTGTCATTCCATTATTACTTCTCCAGTCAGTTCATTTAAGTTGCATCATAGCACCTGACGCAGTAGTACACTTTAAAAGTTGTGAAATAATTGTAGAAACGTTATTCATTTGTATGCTTTTAAGAAACAGCTTGGCTAGTGCCATTGATGTTGCCTGTAAGTTTTTGCCCCTTCACCAGCGTTATGCACTTTGAAGAAAAATTGTGAAGATGATACACAATTTATTAGTATGCTTCTGAATTACCAGATATGAAACAACCAAAAAAGGTTACTTGGTGCTTTTCCTTGATATGAATACTTTTGCTAAACGAAACAATTCGGATTTATTCTTGAATTTTGAATATTGTTGCAATGACGCAGCTTCGTCAATAGCTTTATTAAAGCATCATAATATAGTTTGACAGACCATGAATAAGCGAAATATTTCACCGCAGTTATATCCTCAATACACTCAGCTCATAGCCATATTTCGATACACTCATCGCCGAGTTGCAATAAAATTCAAATGTAACTTACATACACATTACATGTTCTATTTGTATTCTCTAAATCTGAACCTCAAGACCTTACTCAGTATACAATTATATAATTTCTATTTGGAAAAGGACAAGGGACACACAGTAAATGTCGAAAATGGAATCCCCGTTAGAGTTTATATTCCAAAATTCAAGGGTATTGTAGTGAATTCAATGCCTAAAACTATTTTCTCAAAGACACTTTTCCCTACTCAATAATTGTTTAACTCCATTATAAGGGGTCGAAGGTAAAGTATTGAAACGCATTTGGAAACCACTACAATACACTTGTAACTTTAAAAATCTAAATGGGATATAATTTTCAACATCAACTGTGCGGTTTGTGAATTCACAGCCAAGTCAATATGTATAGATTTTTCTATTGGTTTTTGTATTACGGTGTCCAATTCTTCTTACTACATTTAATTCAAAGATTATACTTTTAGTGTACAGGCCTCTTGATATTGATATTTTGTTGCTGGTACAAATTACAAATATATAATTATGATTATTACGGTTTATGGTTTTTCAGAGAATCTAAATACAAGTTCTTGACATTCTTCATTTGTGATTCAGAGACAGAGACGAATATACAGAGCCATTTATAGAATTATAGTATTTGTTTTTAACGTTGAAAGGAAGTTCAAAATCGAGAAACAATACAAGTAGCGTTATATAGATTTTTATTTTTTAACTCTGACTACAAGCATTATATTTTTTTTTGCTTTTGGCGTTATTACTCATAAAATAACTTAGTGTTTTAAGGATGTTCGCTGCGTTCTACGTACAATATAAATAATTATTTAGCATATAATTTTATGTATTTATCACTAAATTAAATTAGTGGACTAGGGAAAAAATCACGATGCCACGTCTCCAAAAATCCCATTTCTATTGACGATTCCAAAATCATTAACTGAAATATTTATAAGATACACCAAAAATGTTAACATAAGGAATACATAAATGTTCTGAACTACATCATTTTGTTGCTAATCAACTTATTCAAAAAATAAAAGCCCGTGTGTAATTAATACACACTTTTTTTATTCTTTTAGTTGGAGGATTTTCAAAGACGTGGATTTGCACACGTTCCCGTAATTAGTTCAAGTTGATTAGAATGTGACAGGGACTCTGTTCATTGACCTTTTTTCATTTTCAGTTCATTCCATTTAAAATGCGTGAGCAAAACAGAATTATATTTTATATTATTATTTCAACACAAAAATCGTTTTATAATCAATACATTGTTAATACATATTGACAAATTATAGCATAAAAACGTACCAAGTATGTAATAACTTTTCATAGCGGACCATACTTACTTATTGATAGGACAGTTTACATATAGTTTACATTTAAGCTGTTCACAAGCATAGTATCATTTTTAAGGTGATTTTGCGGAATGACAACGTTACTAAACAATTGAGATCAGTTCAATCCAAACATTAAAAATATACATTTTATGCACCTGTCTTGATCTGTACAAAATGACTAACACTTAAACAATACTCATGGGCAATCAACTTCAAAATAAATAGTAGTTAAAAAACTAGTCTACACATAAATCCTCAAATACTTGAGAGTAAATTGGAACTTATAAATAAAAAGCGTCATAAATAAAAAATAAAACAGTCAAATTTGCTATTTAAATAGTAAATATACATAGGTGCACACAGTTTGAAAGTAGTTGCAAGTTTTTTTTAGTTTGTTTTCCTTTAGCTGGGGAAAGAACAATTCTGGGAATAAATGGTACACGTGTGATAGAAAAAGAGTGCAGACGCACGAGGCCCATTGTGACTCTAAAGCATTGCGTAGCATATATAGATTCTAGTAGTAGTATAGTTGAAGACAAGAGAGTGATGTTATTTTCATTTTTTTACGCGAGTCCTCCAACACCTCCTCCGGATGGTGGGGCCGTGCTATTGCTCGAAGTCCCATTCCTCGCCCCTCCACCCTGCCCCAGAGTCTTTTGCAGAAGTGACATTCTCGATCGGATTTGACCGGCGAGGAGCGGATGAATGGCATAAACCCAGTCATGAACGTCCTTGTCCAGCGGTGGTTGGAATACCCATTTCCTCTCCTTCGTCTCAATCGTGAAAGTAGAGCCGAGGGGTCCACAGTCTTCCGGATCAAAGATAACATTTGAATTTAGTAGATTTATAACATTTCGCTCCACGGGATCCTTCTCATCCCTATACATGAAGACGTGGGGTCGGCGGACGACTATCCATCTCTTCCTCCATAAATTTCGCCGGTCATCACAAACATGGAGATAGCCTCGACGACTCGCTATACTTGAAATGCGAATCTCGATTATATCTGGAATGTACAGGATGCAGTCAGTCTGGATGTTCACGGGGGATTTGGGTGAGATGGCAGATTCTCCATATGGATTGATCAACAAGGATTTGGGTCTCTCTGCACTATTTGACGAGGACACGATGGAAGTGACCGAGTTGGACATGGCTCCGGCGTCGCTTGGGTCTACGACGGGTGTTCCAGGAGTCGTCGCCTTGCTAGACGTTTCCTGATCCAGTCCCGAGCGGAATAATTTAATAAATTTTAAGAGTAGATTACGATGATGAGGAGTGAAGGTCCCTTCCCTCGTCGAGATATTCACATTATCCTTCTCATCCTTGTTTAGTTTCCAGTTCACATTGCTCACATTGATGGAGTTGGGGAAGAGCGCCTCCCGGAGGAGGAGAGCATGCTTCACCTTCTCAACTTCCTCCAGTCTCTTGATCTTCTCCAGCTCCCACTGGTGATCAAAAATTATGTTATCCCCCGCCGGTCTCCAGTCCAGGAGGTTTTCTTCCCCACGAACGTAGTTGCATGACGTGTCCAGCACTCGTCTCGACACGCGCTTGCTCCCTTCATTATTCTTTCGGAGGACGAGCTCGTAGAGTCCCGTGAGACGGTTGTGATCCGGATTTTTGTTGGTTGTGAACAGATTCTTTAAACTGTGTGTTCCGGTCCTCCCTTGAATCCGGACGCACAAGTCTTTAGTCACGATGGCTGGCTCTCCACAATTCTCGAGGTCAATGTAAGCAGAAAGAGTGAGGTAGACGGTGCTGTTATGACTGGATTTGTTGAGGAGTGGATTATTGTGTAAGGATGAGTCCCAAGCTGCTTCAAACCGAAATAAACTTCGATCCTCTCCCAAACATTCAAGATATTCTCCAGGAAATAGTCCAAGGCTGAGGACACCCTCATCATCCAGATCGTCGATGGAGGGTGTTTTCCGGATTCGACCCACGAGCACCTCCCTCACACAACCCCACTTGACAATGTCACTCGTCTCATGAACGATAGTGATCCGGATCCTCCGCTGAATCCCTTGGTGTAAAATAAAATAAGGACCAGTATTTGCATGATCCACATTAGCAGGGACATACTCTCCGTTTGAATTGAGCTCACATATTTCGAACCAGACAAGAAGCTCAATCTTTTTGTATGGGTTTCCATAGTAGTTATTTGGGGTATTGTTGTACTTGTGACTCCGGACAGGCTGACTGATGGGGAGGTCCATGCGGGTGAGGCGTCGGGATGACGGAGCCACGCGTCGACTACAACTATTATTAATTTCATTTTGGAGGGGATGTTGCTGGTAGTGTCCGTAGACTTCGAAGAGGAGCGGTTGGGATTTGATGTAGTCAATGAAGGACTGCGTTACATTCACATTTATATCTTGATAAAATCCAAAGATAAGTTCTCCATTGCAATTCTTGACAGGCTCCGTGCTGAACGTTTCATCCAGGTGAAGGAATTTAAATTGACAAAATATATCACTGAATGAATCCTCAACTCCAGAAGCTCGGACGAGACCGACACGAAAACAAAAATCTTTGTTACTGTCCATCTCTTGATTCGGCCCAGCATCCGAATGAGAATTGGTCGAGTTAAAATTCACCCGGGCAAATCTTGTGCATGTTTCCTCCGAGCCCACAGAGACAATCACATTGATGTACATTCGAACATCCCCAGTCTCGTTTACCACAGGTATTTGATTATGAACTAGAGTGATGGGGTAAATAAGGTTGGAGAGGTAGACGTAGGAGCGGCCGATGAGACGGAACCAGGGGAAACGATCGTAGAATGGATCATTGTTGCAAGACTCGGATGTGGTCCCCTGCACTGCAGTTGGCGTTAGAACTGGGAGCGGGTGTGTGTTGTAGTACAGCTCTCGCATCGACTCCAGTCTCGACTTTAACTTCTGGAGTGTCCAGTAGTGCACAGCCCCATTTTTATTATCGTTCACGATTACTGCAACAATGGTCGTATTTTGTTTTTGACTGTTCTCCGCCTCGTAGTCATTGCACTCATACTGAAGAAATTCCGGGCTGAGTGGACTGTAGATGGTGTCGGACAAAAGTGTGAATTGGAATTGAACGTGTTTTTTGAGTTCCACACTAATTGTGTTTGCCTCCTTGAGATCCACAGCATTTCCCCAAAGATCATCTCGGAGGGAGGTGAAGCGGAAGGCAAGCCATTTGCTAAAGGCTCGAGAGGCCAGCGTGTACTCCTTCTCAGTCCACGTTGCTAGTTCCTCCACAAAAATATCGTCTTCGTCCGGAACTGTGCTGAACATTGACATGGTCATGGACTGTTCGTTCACCTGCCGTTCCAACTCATCGATTCTAGCCTCATAATTTCGACGCTGCTCCTCAAATTGAATGTCCGAGAGCATCTTTTCCTTTTTGTACTGTTCCTCAAGTTGCAAGAGTCGTTTCTCCATTTCCTCCTTCAGATCAATCCCCTGTTCTTGGAGGAGTTCCCATTGAGCGTAGTCCCAGTCAATAATGTTTGACATGCTCTCCTTCATGATGGAATTAGTCTTCACCTGTGGGTTGTTGAAGCGGAAGACATGTGAGGAGGCAAAAATCACTCTGGAGCCCGAAATGAGTTCCGTGGGACTCGTGATAGATTTTCCGTTCACGTAGCAAAGAGAGAATGGATTAAGGATGACATGACCGTCCTCATTGATGAATTCACAGTGAAGGAGAGCGATGTCCCGACTTGAGAGAATGATATCAAGGCCACCCTGGTTCTCGCAAGCTTCTGCTCCCTCAGCTTCGGAGAAGCAGGAGCCGACTCGAGTAATCCCATCTTTAATGTAGTAGATGAGACACTCGGACATGAGAGGATCCTGATTCAAATTCACTAAATGTGGAGTTTTCTTTGGACTAAAAACACCGACTGGGCCACCATCCTCTTTGACTGCAACTCCCATCTCTGCAAAAACTGCTTCCCGCTGCATCCTCACACTCTCCGTCCTTTTTAATTTATCCTCCCAACTCTCATTCAACTCCGCAATGAGCTTTTCATTCACTTGGAGCTGATCACTTACAGCATCCACGTGACTCCCAGCTGATGTTGATAAATGAGTGGACTTGGTACCTTCCTCCTCTTGATTCTCTGGTATGTCTGACACATCGATATTCTCCGATCTTAACATTTCCTTGAGTCGCTTAATTTCTTCTTTCAGCTCTCGGATGAGACGAGCATTTGCATCTTCATTCACAACCGCTTTACAAACGATCTGTTTGGCTCTGTCAGCGTATCGAAGCGTTGAAAGAGTTTCTTCGTAGTTGACACACGCAGGTGAGACGGCCGCGATCATGGCCGTCTTACTATTCCCACCCAGTGACTCCCGGAGAAGCCATGTGAGAACGCTGTCACGGTATGGAATAAAGTCCTTTGATTTCCGCTTCTTCATTGCACTCACATCCGCTAGAGCTGAGATGACTTTCCCGAGAGTTGTCAGAGATTTATTTATGTTGGCCCCCTCCTTCAAACGAAGACCCGTGGCTCCGGTTGACTCTGCCCGCTCCGATCCCGCGAGGTCAACTAAACTAATTTTACTCACCTTCTCGGCAGTAAGCCCCGTGAGTTGATCTAATTTCGACTGACTAAATATTAATGTGAAGACGGCATGACTTCGCGAGCTGGTTTCATTCATATTCGTACTTGCCACAGTTCGGGCCTTGTTTCCATTGTCCATGAGCTCGTAAATATCTTTGTAGGAGGTGACAGCCAGTTTACTCAAGTCTTCTACGTAAGGTCCCAGAATTGGATGTTCTCGAACTTTGAGATTGACATTTGTTTTTGGATTGAGAAGATCTCGAACTCTCTCGCAATAGATTTCCATGTAGCTCACTTCGACCGAGAATTTAGTTGAGTTGTCGTTATAGAGCCTTTGAAATAAATCTTGACACAATAACGGGATAATTCCATAGTCATCTTCTTTGCCCATCATGGTGTAACTTTTCCCTGAGCCAGTTTGTCCATAGGCAAAAATACAGACGTTGTAGCCCTCGAATGCATGTTGAAGCATCTCCTCACCAATATCTTGATAGACTTTCGTTTGACTTGCAAATTTTTCGATGAGAGGATCAAATGAAAAATAGCTGTAGTCGTAATTAAATGTTTTGGGGGCGGATGTCCCCGAGTCTCTAGGTCCTGCAAGTTTTGGATTGGTTATAAATGTTGTTTCTCCGTCCATGTCTATGATTCGCGTACAGTTCATCTGTATTTCGCGATTATTGAATGGTCTGCAGCGGACAGCTACTTTGACGCTACTCATCTTGAATTTAGGCGGGTTTTCTTACTAGTACACAAATTTGAGAAATATTGAGATAATAAACACCATGCATTATATTTAACATTATATAATTTGAGTTTCTTTTAGCTTTAATTAAAAGTCAATTAATACCTTTAGTTAAAAATATATTGACTAGATTTATATCAGGAACGTCTGCGCATCCCCCAGTGTATACTAAAATAGGCGAATCGATGTGTTGATTGATATTAGAGCAAGTCCATTTGCTTTCTCGTAAGCATCGTCAGCTCAACTGCAATCTGTCATAAAATCACCCCAGAAATTACAATTCAAATTGTACGAAACATTTTGAAGGTTCATGCATATTGATCCGTACTTCTACTAATTAAATCACATCAGTGATGGTGATGGGGAATAGCCGAATGTGGTAGTGGTCACCTTCTATACAAATTATATTATTATGACTTAAAATTTTAACATTTTGCACATTATTTGTTGAAGGTAAAAATAGAACTATGCGTCTGTCTGTCAGCTGTATCATGCATAAATAATTTTGCATCCTCGTTCTCATTGATTTACGAAATGTGTTACAAAAATTAACTTTAAGAAATAAGTTTTTTATAATTTACTTGTGGATTAGAAACAATAAAAAGATAGGGAAATCATACAGCTCCACGCAGGATGAGATTTAAATTGATCATCTATTTTCCTTCAATTATACATTCTATATGATGATCTGTTTTATTGTCATTAAATTAATCGAGAAATATCACATCTAATCTATTCGCTATATTATGAATACACTTAATACGACTGCAGATAGTGATTCTTTATTCAGCATTTCGATTTCAAAACATTTCATTTTCGAATAAAACGTTTCAGAATTTGTTTCGTGCCATCGTCGTCCCATTCGAATAAAAGGCCCTCATCAGCAGTGCAGATGGCAAATGGCACCCCGCAAGCCCCAATTATCCCAGGTAGGTCTAAAACTGAAAATTTTCCAACTTTCAAGAAGCCTCTTAACCATACATACATTTTCTTAACAATACTACGTGATGTTATTTGTTGCTTAAAATGTCACTATTTTTTTGAAAGTAGATTCTGGAAATTGCTATACAGCAGGGACAGTTGACTGTCCGTTTAAATACATACGTTTAATGAGTTGCTACAAAAAACCAAATCCCGGGGATTTTTATATTTGCAAATATGTTTTGGCAGTTTTTTTTTATTACAGTAGCACTGTCAAAAATATTCTCCGGAACTCTCATCATCACTATACGTGAGGTCCCTATACTCCCACTCCCGTCCGAAGCCGAACCGCACTACTTTCCAAACAATGAATGTAATGTAGGTACCACCCTATTTTAAAAATACCGAGAGCTACTAAATAAGTACCTAAGGCTCCTATATATACACACATGGTCCCTGACTGAAGATGCAGTGAAATTCCCAAATTCCGCAATCTGGAAGTTTTCAGATTCTTTCACACGATATGTACTTACAATTCTCAATCATAATATTCGGACTAAAATATATGTAGCACATGTACGTACTTCATTCACATAACAGGTATGTACATACACCCTCGAATCTCGATATCTCGATTCCCTGTGGAGTGAATCACCACCTTTACAAGTTATACAATGACAAGAAAATCCTTTTTAACCTTAAAAATTATTATTATTCTTTTAGGTTAGTATCCGAATTTGCTTACATTTTAAAATACTCAACTAAATCCGCTGCCACCATCACTTATTAACAAAAAGTTGAATTAAAAAAAAAATTGTAGTCGTCTAATTCAAAAAATAAAGCACAATAAGTACTAAATTATTAATTAAATTCAGTCACAGTTGAGAAATTAAATCCCTTCAATAAAATGATTAAAAATGACTGCATACTTAAGTGCAAACAAATACCACAAGGCGAACCCCTGACCTTTGAGAAGGAATTTAATGCACTGTTGACAATTAACCATTAATTACAGCTCAAAAATAAGCTGCATAGATAAAATCCATAAATCCATATTATACGTTCCACACAGCACATTTAATCTTTTATTCCATTTCTTACTACTCCTCTCACAGCTCCGCTCTCCGTCATTGACAATTAAAACCAGGAGCACAAAGCCCACTTATAACTTTATAAGGGAAGGCAAAAACTGGGACACAAAACTATAATGACCTAGTTTAAGTCAAGCCCAGCCAAGAAATCCCGTGTGTCTCACAAAAGGATGACGAGAAGCACTTGGGTCAAAGTCAGAGCTGACTATAACTGTCAAATTACGTAGTAGATTAATTTGACATACAAATGTACAAAAATAAGAGAGACTAGATAATTTTATGAATTATTATTACACTTACGCTTTGATTTGACTTTCCACAGCTTCTCCCGTAGTTGCTCCTAATTTAGTTACGTATATGGTAGTTGTAGGTCATATGGGAATGTAGGTTTAGCTACGAATGCACAGTGTATAATAATCTGAGATAATATGAAAAGAATGACTGTTTTCTATTTTTTGACTGATCACAGTGAAAAGTGATGGAATGGCAGGTTGGTCTTGAGTCTCTTCGTCAACACTTTGATTCTCTAACAGAAGTTTTTCTTGATCGTTGAACAAACCCGATGTAAAAAATCGATTGATGAAATCCCGAGAACTTCGTCGTCTCGAACGCTCAACTCAAAGTTAGGAACTGAGAAAAGTGAGAACACCTCTTCTTCCCTCTGTCTCTCGCTCCTCAGTTTAGGACTCCCTACTCCCTGCCCCTGCCTATAGCCTATATCCTGACTAGTATAGTCCTACAGTCCCAGTCCTTAACACGACAGAATACGTACGACAGGCGACATAATATGCATATCTTAATGCAAAGGAAAGTAAGTATGTATCTCACCTTTACTTTATAGGCTCGTCCCCCACATTATTCACATAGGGTACCTAGCACCAGTACCCAGGTACAGGCTCTACTACACAGAATACCCGGTCCGGTCCGAATGGAACCAACGCACACCTTCCCTTCCTTTAACCCGCAAAATCTCGACGACTCCAACTCCAGTTCCGCTCCAGCTGAGTCTATATACTGTACGAATACAGCCGTTGTTGGAACCCGGGTGAGTGAAATATGGACCAAGGAATGGACTTGAAACAAAAGGGACAAAATCTCGACTAAAATCCAAAAAAAGTGATGTGATAAAAAATAGTGCTGTATATAAAAGTATAGAAACCATACATAATAAAAAGCAAATGACCAAACTGCTGCTACCGAGTAAAGGCACCGGCACCGGCTGACCGGTCGAAATAATTAAATAAGAATTCGGACGAAGAAAATAAGAATAATTATTGTCATCTTTTAGATTTCTATTTTAAAATGAAAATTTTCATATATGTTCTGAAGTATAGGTATATACCTTCGGCTTTGGGGTATCTAAAACTGTCACATCAAAAATGGAAATCAATACAAACGCAGTGTCAAGTTTATTTTATCGTATTCAATTTTATTTATTATACATGTATGTTTATGAATGGGGATGTTACCGAAAATACCACTTGACAATTACTTATAGGCTATTGGGATTTAACGTCCATACTCCCCCATGCCCAAATTACTTATAAACTTATTACGAGTAAAATATCAGCTGTGAGTCTTAAGTAACCGACTTTATTACGATAATAAAAAAATTGTTTTTTCTGCGTGTAAAAAGTCTTTCATGGGTCATTCATAGTCTATATGTCCTTGGCGCGAAAGAAAAGTGTCAACTTTGTCAATTTTATGGTTTGGTCTGTAATAAACTTGTGTATGTATACATATATCTCTCCGATTCCAAATAAATAGTTCTGCTTGTATCCTATCGTATTTACCTATATAACATATATACTCCCAATACCTGAGCCTAATTAAATCGTATACAGTAGAATGATATTATACTGACATTAATATGCAATGACAATATATACCATCGAATGTCAACAGAGAGATTCAAAATGACCCATATGCCCATATCCATTTCCAGCTAAAAACAGAATGGACTATCTAAAAACAAATTAAAATACCTGGATTTTGAAAACATGTCGATATAATATTTTTGTACTTTTCAAAACCATGCAAATAGGATTTTTTGGTACTTTTCAAAAACATGCAAATAAAATATTCTGCATTTTTCAATAAAATGCGCAAAAAATATTTTGCACTTTTCAAAAAATCCAAATAAAATATTTTGCACTTTTCAAAAAATGCAAAAAATGGAATACTTTGCAATTTTCAAAAACTCTTAACTAACATTTTAAAAATTACATTATATATCTCATATAGTGTGTTTTTCACATAGTTCATCCAATTTAAGGACTTAAGTGTTCATTTAAAAGGGCAAAATGTGGGTCATTGTGACCATCAAAGAGGCGTTTGTAGGGAAAATACAAAATTAAGCGTAAGCAATTAATAACAAGTTGACTTGACAGCAGACGAAAACGAAAAGGGAGACGGTTTTTTTGACAGCGATATAAAAAGGATAACGAAATCGAAATCGATCAAACATATTTGACTGAAGGGAACTTCTTCACATTGATTTAATTACTAATCACATCTGTCTCTTCTTCTTTCCTTCTTCTTGTGCCCCCGTGACTCCTGACCACGTCCCCTGCTCCACTCCCCATCTCTAATTATATCTTCCCTATTCCTTGTGTACATGTCTATAAAAATGAATTAAATGCACGAGGTATACGCAGTATCAACATTATGTTTTCAAATGAGTAATTCCACTGAACGAGAACGGGAACGACAATTTTGACACATGAAAACAATTGTGAGTGCGTGTAGATTTTACTGCAGTCCCATTTCCCATATAGACAGCTCCATTCGTACTTTACTCACATACGATCTGGCATTGATTTCTTTTCCACACAGATGACAGGTGAGGGAGATGGCTTCGTGAAATAATCACAGTAAAGAATACAAATAATGTGACACTCTACATTCCCTCAAAGGCATCAAATAAAATACTTTGACCTCTGACCAAGCAACATACACGTATACTACTCATAACAATAATAACATGAGAAATCAAGGTAGCTACCGCGTGATGCAATCATCCCCTTGCATTTCCATCCGATCTGTCTCAATCCAGTTTTTCCATAATCTATTCATATCATTTTTCCATCTCCATCATATTTTTTTTATATTATGTATAATTACTTACATTTATATTTTATTTTCCCATTGTGCAAATTGTAATGTAGATGTTGGGTTGTGCATAACAATAATTACCTATATCGCCAGTGAAGTATCAGAATGACCCGTATCCATTTTTAATTGAAAATAAAATGCACTATGTATAATGTATATCTATACAAACGAAATAAAATATGATCCTGACAGCATATTATGTAGATAGAACAGTTTTTGCACTTTTCAAAAACATTTAAATAGAATATTTTGCAATTTTCAAAAACGTGGAAATACAATATTTTGCACTTTTCAAAAACATGTAAAAAGAATAAGTACATAGTTTGCTATTTTCAAAATAAAGCATGCCAATAGAACATTTTGCACTGTTCAAAAACTCGTAATTTTACTGACATTTTACGCACCTACATCTCATTTAGTGTTCTTTTTTGAAGTAGCTCATTATGATTTTAGCTTAAACTGGATACGGGCCATTTTGATTCTTCACACTCACGATAGCTAGTATGAAATGTAATATTACCTACATGTATTTTACTGGAGATAAACGGAGCCATGGGTCACAATCCAATGCTCTCCAGCACTTCTCCAGACCCTTATTGTGGTTCGTCATAGAAATTCGTACTACATAATAATATGGTTCTGTCCGACAATCATCGCCTCCTCTCTGTTCTCCAATTATAGATGCGTACTATTCAAATTTGGACCTCTCAGACCCGCGTAGTATTACAGTCCCTCGTACTGCCATTTAATACTGTGTTAAATAGACCCGCGTACTATTCAAACTGAGACCTCTCTGACCCGCGTACTATCACAGACCCGCGTACTATTACAGACCCGCGCATTATTATAAAATATACGGTAAGTAGTATTTTAACTGACTGGAAAAATGCGACTCGAAAAGTTGCTTACACTGCCCCATCCACTATGGATAATCTGTACGCACCCGAGCTTCATCTTGTTCGAGGTGAAAGGTGTATTTATTTTACTATGGATGATGGACTGGATGAAAATCATGCATGTTCTTCAAGCAGATGGCCCCTTTTGACCCTGCTGGGAATATTGCAAAGATGTCAAATGCAAACCACAATCTCCAGTCCCAGAGTTCTTCTCTCAGAACCTGAAGCCGCCTTGGAAGGGACGGTCGTGGAAGGACCCGAGATTTTAAAGTCACCCTTCTCCACCAGCACTTTTATCATCTACTTCGCAGCCAAGGCGTGGGATGAGACTTACTTACTGTATCAGTTTATTGTCACTCCAAGACGGGCAAGACCCAATAATGGTCCCCTCCAACTGGGAACAATTATTTCCAAATCTCCTATTCGTTAAAAATACTGAAGAAGGCGTTTTCGTATTAGGGAACGCTTCCCTCACTACTTTACCAGGTCGGTCGTCGGTTCTTCGATCTCGATGTCGATCCCGGTAGCGGCTTCAACATTATATTTTGGTTGCGGGGTTGAATTTTGGCTCCATATCATTATTATAAATTCTACAATATTTCATAGTTGTAATTATTTTTGTGCCCTTATGTACAACGTAGATGGAACCGAATCTTGGGTTGTTTAGCATGCCATGGACGCGTCTCTTAATGGAAGTAATCCAAAACTGCCCGAGCTCAATTATTATTATTATTATTCTGGGTTTTTATTCATCTGAATATCCATTTACCAATTATTACATACATACACAACATGATCA
>JAQFZE010001280.1:0-18736 GCA_034695245.1 Dicyrtomina saundersi | reverse complement strand
AAAAAGTAGTCATCCACAGAAAACACGCTAAGTAGGCAAAATTCGTGGTTGTAGTTTCTGGATTTTTAGCCATCCGTACATGATTCGATAATTTGATTGAAATGATGTGGTAAATAAATGTGAGCTTGGCAAAAATAACAAAAACTTTACCAAATCTGAAGCTTTAACTCACAGGAGCTTGTACTACAGATTCCAACCCAACCATCAAATATGAGGACTTTAGCACAAGTTTTGGAGTGGCTTAAAAAATTTAGTGTTGATTAAATATCCAACATTCCTGCATAATATTATATTAAATATGCATATGAACTCAAACGTGAAGCCTGATTACTTGATTCATTTGAATTCCTTTTTATATGTGCTTTCTTGCGTATCTTGAGATTGACAGTAGCAAAGTTTCATTTAATTCCTAGGAACAGCTAGTTTCCAATGTCTGCAACTGCAACCACTGTATTACTAAATTGCTACCGACAATTTTAGTTTCCTAGGAATTAAATACACATATGTATATAAATGTGAGTTGTTAGAAATTAAGTACTTACTCTGCTACATGCAAATATAATGCCGAACTATATGCAGAACAACGATACAAATTACTTGCTAAAAAAAGTGATATACATAGTATAGGTAATGTATTTACCTAGTTTTGATATATTGATACCTATCCAATAATAATAATTGTTGCCACATTGCAAATGATTTCGCTAGAAACGTGAAATTATATAGAATGTTCAAAGAGTTCATCATTATGTACCGTAATTTCTACCTATCAGCATAATTTGGTACACTTTTTTCAAATATTTGTGAATTTTGTTGTAAATTGTAAGGGAAAAGATTATTTAAAAATATTGTATCCATAAACCATGATCCCATCACCCATCCATACCACATGCATATTTTGCAACATACTTAAAATATTAGGTTAACATTAAATGTGAGGGAAGTAAGACATGTCCAAACTTGCTCTTCACATTCACTCTTCATCCGGCATCTCATACTGTAGAACGCTTCAATTATTTTACGGAGAGACAGATGGATACACAACCAATATGTTACGTAGGTAAGTTACATACTTTAAACATACTATGCCTTTCTTTCTTTCTGGGGAAGATGAAAAAACAAGAACGAAAATGAACTTGTTGCTTTCATGTTCGGTCTTGTCGAAGGTGAAACGTGAATATCACGTTCATTGCTCACTTCTTGGTCTTATTTCCCCGCGTTGCAGCAAAGCTAGCCCTTTCCTATGATATGCAACATTCAACATGAATTTATCCTAACTACACGTACTAACTACAGTTACTACAGCTTCATTTTTATATATTAATGTTAAAGTAAAATACACAGTAAATTATGTAAGTTGTCCCTAACACTAACACTACTAATATCAACACCTTGCTGATATAATGATAATCCCACAAATCCCACAAGCACAAACACAAACAACACAACACACATGAATAAAAAAAATACCAAGAAAAATATATGACTCATGCTATACCGTATGCAAAACTTGCTTCCCACGTACTCCTACACTACAGTCCTGCACTGCACCATGAAGGAAATTACTACTATATAATTTAATCGGAATCTTCTGCGACCAACTTTCTTTTTTAAGAATTAGGACATCGATGTTTTTTTTCAACAATATTATTTGACTCTAAGATCTCTTCTATGTATTTCTTACCAACAACGCCAGTATGTCATATTGTGAATCTAAATAAATCGAACTAAAATTAATATAAATTCTACACTAAAACTGGGTACTAGGTGTACACTATTGTGGTTTGTGGAACGTCAGCAATTTAATATTGTGAGAGTCATAAAACCAAAAAATGGAATAAAATGAAGGAAACTTCAGAATCGAATGTGTTTATACATACCTGATCCAAACAGAAACTCGCCAATACAATGAATTTTAAGTTGCAATAATACATATTTTTATAATTTTGTAATAAATTATGGTTTTAAAACTTTTGCCTGCTCTCTACACAATATATGCTTATTTATAAGCACGTTTTGAACAAGAATAAACAACAACAATGCATAATGTATTTAAACATACATGTTACTATTTAAATTCATAATATTGTTTAAACACGACATTCCATTCGAAATCCAATTTCATTCATCATTCATACCAAAAAAGGCCTGACTTGAGAACTTGAGACTGCGTAGTCGGTTGAAACAAAGTTGTAGAAGGAAGCAGCACATCATTAACATCAGTTAAAAATATAATAATTGTTGTCAGCGGTATTTAATTTATTCACTTGTTCACCGTGTCCGTGTACCGGCCGCATTAAACTATAAATCCCTCGCAAATCCATCTAATAAAACATTGGTGTTTTGAAGCAACAAAGACAAAGGAAGGAAAAAAGGGTCATGGGTAAAAAGATTATAACACGTAGGTAGTACGGGACCTTGCACAAATTGTATCATCTATAAGAATAAGAGATTAATTTGTCACCCTACACTCCCCATTTTTATGGTATGTACGTACGTCCAAGTAAAAGGGTAGGTGGCTAGACCCCCCTACCCCAAACCGGAAGGCGTAATGTATACACGCCCCCAGGAAAAAAATTACAGACAGACTGCACAACTAATAAGAGCGTCTTACAAGTTTTAGCATTCGATATTCCATTTACTACCTGTGTTCTGCATCTCACTACTAGTAGACTGAACTGGATTGGATTGAGATGATTCATGCGATTGTATGTATGTAATGTAATAAATAGAGTGCAAAATGATTTAACATAATTTACATACCTAGAATGTTCTTTCAAGATACGGCTACGGCTATACTACGGCAAGAGTAAGAGTAATTTACTAGTCTACGTCTGGGAAGAGAAGAAAACATACTTGACGTCATTCGGGGCCAATAGAATACTTGGTGCGGGAAGTTTTGAACAAACGTTTTCATCTGTAGCACAGATGAAAACCTTCATTTCGACCAACCAATCCGGATGATGATCTGTGAATGTCATCGTCAACGTTGTCACACCCCCTCACCCCCGTCGTCGAATCTCCAAGTGGTGAATGGAAAAGGGACCGTGCTGAGAAGGTATTTAGAGGGTAAGCTGACAACACTGGGTAAAGTTCAACATTCCAAATGACGAAGTAAAGTTTCGTGCTCAGACCTGTCGAGCCGCATTATACGTTCAGACTTGAGAGAGAAAGGACGGAAATTTTGTCTGTGATCATTATTTAAACATTTTAACGAAGATAGAGGTGAACGTGGACTACTATTGTGCTGAAATTATATCCGTCTCCATGAGAGTGAAAGATAACCATAATTTAACTTCGAATTTTAACAACCAGATTTATATTGGACTCCCGGAGTATACTCTAGAGGTAAGTAATTTTAGATTTTTGATTGTCATTTGAAGTAATACATTTTATATAGTGATATTTTTAATTTTAGGCTGTAAGGAACTAACGTAATATACCTACCCATGACCTAGCTACATATGACATAATACGTTTTTTAACTCGCTGGTGTTTTTGAACACACATCGGCGTTCCTGTTTTAGTTTTCTAATATAAAATAGTTAACAGTGCTGTTAAATGTGAAGTGTAACAACTAATTATTTCGGCTCTGAACCTGAGTTTTTAATTGTTGATTGTGCCTGTCATTTAATAACACAACATAAATACATACATAAGCAAAGACAAAAGATAAACACTGACTGAATTAGAGAATTAATTTTGGAATCTTGGATGCATGGTGAAATACGATATATTAAATTACATAATAGTTATATTATAACGAATTAGAATACATTTGGCTTGTGCTAAAATAATTATTAAAAAACTAAAGTTAAATGTTCTGTCATCTAACCTCCTGTGTTACAATCTCAGGAGAATGTAGCTTGCATCAATAAAGTATACCAGTACCAGTTCATCAGTTGCCATTTCAAACTTTAAAAAATTAATAATAGTGCCCAATAAATTTAGTAATATTAAAGAAAGTTAACGATATTTTATTCGCTAAATTTTTTGCGGTGACTCTGTAGTGTGTGCCGTGTGTTATAGATGCTTATATTGTTGATTGCATGTAAAGTAAGGTAGATGTGTGTTATATTGACAATGAGCGGAATGGCGAAATGTTTCATTATTTTTTGTGAGTGGCAGTTACGTGAAAGGTACTGCAGGAATTTAATGATGCAACCGTGGGGTTTTTCTTGCATGTCTAACATTCATGGTGCGTAGGATTAGAATCACTGTTGACTGTAGGTGAACGTGTGCCTGCTTAGTGTAGAGCTAGAGCGATGAGTCATGATTTGTCTTTCATCATTTTTTTTTGAGGTCAAGGAACCTCATGGGCATTCATGGCCAGTCCAAATAAATGCAACGTGTAGTTTCATTACGAATATATGCTTATTTGTTTGAAGTTCAAGTTAGGGTTTGATTACTTCCTATCGATTAAAAATGGCATTCCCGAAATCGTTTAAGTAGATGTTAATAGATTCCTTTTTAATTGTAAGGGTTTAATGTTTAATTTAAAATCGAGTACTCGATTCCCTAATAATTCTTCTATGTATTATAGATGGATAGTACACCAGAATATGTATTCATCGCGCCAGATGAGATCAAAACGGAGCCAATGAGTCCCAGTCCACCCACCCGTGGCAGGAAGCGTAATGCCAGTCAGATTTCATTGGATTCTGTTGGCAGCACATCCTCGGCTGAAAAACGGAAGAAGCCTAAGAAGTATCAGTTGGATCCGTCATCTGATCCCAGCGTCAAAAATGCTGTGGCTGCTAAGCTTAACCGGGACAGAAAGAAGCAAGAAGAAACAAAGATGAAAACTGATAACGATAACTTGAGAGCTCGAAATCTTGAACTACAAATGCGGCTACAAGAAGCAAAAAATACGGAAATCCAACTTCGTCAGGAGTTGGAAGCAGAACGGGCAAAGTGGCAAGAGAATCGTTGTCCAAAGGCGGAAGTCTTCTTCAAAGATATACAAGATGATCTTAATGCTAAGTATGCCACTGACGGGAATGATGACTTCGATAATATACATGTAGACGCATCCCTCTCTTCTGATTTCGACTTCAAAGAATATTTGGACACCGATTTACGGCTGTTTTCCAGTCCCGGGTCACCGGAGAAAATCGTAGGAATTGAAGAGAGTCCCAGTCCGCCTGACGGATACTGCCTATTCGAAGGAGCCAACAACTTGTCTGAGATGTCCTCGTGCTTGGATCCCGTGCTAACACCATCTTTACGAGTGGATGGATCCAATAATACTTCTCAGTCTTCGAGGAACTTGATGGGGGAGTTTAACAGCATCATGAAATGTAAGTTTTTCTAAACTTTTTGTACCACCGTACCGCCATAGCTTTAATATAGAAAGCAATTAATTTTTTAAAATATTTACAAGATATTCAACATTTAGCAAACAAATTTATTGAGTTTCGGGGGATTAAAGGTTCACCTAGTCTTAAGTTTCTTCGTACTATCTTGCGTTGTAATGAGTTGACATAGTACATCAGTCATGTTCATGTGCGGTAATAACTAATTGTACGAAATGTAGTTTATTTTCGCAATAATCAGTAATTTTGTTGCTGGTATATAATAATTATATTTGGTTAAAGTAAGTGTGGTTTGGCTGTCATTTGGAACTTGTGGATTTCTGATTTATATTTTCAACAAAAGCATTTTGGTTGGGGTGTTATTTTTTCGTAGTAGGATTTCAGAACCATAAGCAATATTTTATTCGAGTTTAATTCATTTAATAATCGTAAATGGAGATCTAATTTGCTGAGTTCACTTAATTGTTATTTTTCATAAAGTGGTAATATTTAAGTTTAAATTTTTCTCATAGGATGTATCTTCGCATCTAGGATTAGCCAGTTAATATGACTTTCGATTTCGACTGATAATGTTCTCCGCTCAAGTATATTCCAGTAATATTTCAAGATAACTTACAAATATGTTAAAAATACGTCGTATGTGAATTGTTTGAATAGTTTTGAGTTTTTTATAGCATTCTTACTTTTATCCAAAGTTCCCAGTTTCATAGTTTGTAGTTTAAAATTTCAAGTGATAAGTTGTGGTGAAAGTTTTTGTGGTCAGATATATTGATAATAGCAGGAGTAGTCTACAGTATACGGCAATGTCAATGAAAGGCTATGAATGAATTCCGGTGTCAAATACTATATATGCGAGGGCACTGTATTCAATTTTTTACATAAATACGTTACATGTGCTATCATATGTCATGGAAGTTAAGGATTGAGTAAAAGTGCAAATAAATAAATTAATTGAGAAGGAAAGAAGTTAACTCCTGACTCCTTGGTATTAACCCCAAAAACCTTTCTGTTACTTGTCAACTCGATCAACTGAAATAACTCTTCTGCAACCACCAAATTCACCTGACCTCGTCTGCGGCTCTGACCCGACCAATGGTATCGAAGTCATCTAATCTGAGAGATCTGAGATTGCCTCTGATGTGAAGCTGTTCTGGAGTATGGGATGCCTTGATGCGTGATGCAGATGCTCCCTACTCGAACAGTGGATAGCTTTTACCGTGACTCAATAAAAAACAGGAAATTTCGATTTTGTTAGTGTGTTCAAGTATTGAGTGATTATAAAAGGGAAAAAATGATTGAAAAGCATTTGGGTTTGTTATATGAATTATATTTATTAATTTTGTTGTGCTTATTGTTTATAAGAAGGTCCGAAAATCAGATCCAGTTACTTTTAAAACGATTATTTTTGTATAGGTACTCCGAATCTTGGGAAACAAATAGAATCAATGCCAATGGCTTTAACTCCAATGAGTGGGTAGGTTTTTCCCAGTAGGTAATTTTCTTGGGTGGGACACTTACGAACTAATAGCTTTTGGACAGTAATAATTCTTGGGGATGAGATATTTGAATTTATTATTTCAAGTTAAATTTGGTTCACAAACTGGACACTGCTAATAAATGGTCCAGTGAAAAAAAGTTGAGCTAAAAACCTCTGTTTTTGAAATGAAATCAGTCAATCAGAAAAAATACCTTCGGATCAGGTAGGGGAGAGGCATGAGAACTTACTTCGGAAGAGAGAACAGCCATTGGATGAATGGGGAGAGAAAATAAAAATGAGGGGAAAGAAAGTGGAGGGGGCCACACCACCGGCCTTGAGGATCACGTGGCGAGGAAGACCCGAACCGAAGGAGAGAGTCGGTTGTGGGGATAAGCCGCAAGCTCTTTTAACTGAATGATGAGTGGCCCCTTATGAAGCAGTCTGAGAATCACAAGAATTGAAGTGGCTCTACCCTCGCCGTCGTTATCCTAAATGAATCACTCCTTTTTATACCTAATTAATCTCCTTAAAATCCTTTTTATTCTCCAGATTTAATTTTAAGACCTCTGTTAATTATGCATTATTATCAACGAAGCGCCCATTTTAATAGCGTCTAGTTGGTAGTAGCGATTAAAAATTCTATTTCACTTTCCCTTTACTTTCTGCCCATAACTACCCCCCTGGTTTTCTAAGTCCGCGTTGAGTAATAGTGATATTTTGGGAACAGGGCACTGTGGTGAGTTGTTTTTTACTAATAGATTTTTAAGTCAACTGTGTTTGTATCTCAACCATTGTGATAGTGCAAACAAAATATTGGTTCAGATCAAACCAGCCTCAAATATAGTAAGGCCTCTAATTAATTTTCTTAACTTTTTGAATTCTTGTTTTTTTCTCTACGTTAAGCGTACGTCACTTGATTTCATATTCCGTGCAATGAATATGAAATTTCTTTTGTATCACTGTAATTTCTAAATAAATTAAGATTCGTTACGAATTCATTGTGAGGCCTTGCTAAAGTATAAATATTCGTTTAAGGACATACCTAGTTTTAATTTTAAGTATCAAAGTGGGATAATTGATCCTATCGTTAATGACTTCTATATTAGCGATACTCGATTATTCATACAACGTATAAAAAACTGCATTGCATTGATCGTGGTCAATCATATTCTGTTGTAGGGAGCATTATTTTATGAGCATTAGTTGTTTTTGCAGGAGTGAATGATTAAGTGGGACATATTATATGATAAAACATCTCCACGCATATTTTGAGGTAGTAAATAGTTACCATCGTTAGGGTATAGTTTTTTCCTTATGCAGTACCTGCGTATTTTTCAGAAGGACTCAACCTGTATTAATAGCTAATATAATAAATCTTGTTCCAGTCTAATTATTGTATTGATTCGTAACAGATTTATCCGAGTAAACGACATAACAGCTGACGTTGAAGTTCATCCATCGCCCTCGATGTAATGATTTTGTTTGTTGCCGGTCATCAGTGAATCATGAAAAAATGGTCCGGTTTCTTCAGACGCATCATGGATGGATACTTGAAACTTGAATGAAGACTTCGTAGTTTAGTTGAACTAGTAGATAGTGGTTTTTTCAAATGTTCTATTTATATATATATTTATATTGTAACCTGGGTTAACTCCCAGCATGTTAATTAAATACACATTATTAATATTTGATATTTTATTTACAAAAATATTGTAGCAGAACGGTTTTTGTAACATAATTTTGATGTTATTTCTACGTAAATTATTAGGGATAGTTTCAATAATGTTCCTTAAACACCGAAAATATCGAAAAAATATATTGTCGTATTATTATTATTCAAGCGTAATAGATATTATGGAAGCCCGGTAGGCGATTACATGTACTTACTTTGTTGAATTTGAATAGCTAATCGTGTAACGTTTTATTGTAGTAACTGGGTTAATGACCATTAACACTGAAAAAATACTAAACAGAAAAGATGCCTATATGGCCAAGCTAGCAGTATATAGTTTTTTTCGGTAGCTCGCTATAACGATCATAATCAAAGATGTTTAGCGTTTAAATCAATCAATGTCAATATTAAAATTTTCTCATGTCTATTGATTATACACTTCTTATTTATGTAAAATTGTTTTTGCCCTGTACTTTTTGTTAGCATGTACTGTATTATGAACTTGTAATTTTCTATGCACTCAGACATAACATAATTATTGTCTTCGTTTTTTTATACATAGGTACTTTATTCTATTTAACTTTATTTGTTTAATTGTAACAATTGTACATTGAACACATGTGCGTTCTACTGCCTACTTCTTGAATTTCACTGGTGTAGTTTACCATTACTCAGAACTACAAATTGGAGTGAAACTTTACTTTAGGGTGTTCTGTATCATTCAATACTTAAATATTGTTTTCCTATTATCTCAAATCTTCACAAAAGTGTTCTCTTCAATGATATTCTCTGGAATTTGTTAATACAAAAAATTAAAAATTATAGTTATTTTATAAATATTGTATTAAAAATGTTCCATAAATCCATAGGTATTCTTCATCATGACTAAACTTGTAGAATTTTGTTTTATATATTACTATTATTACTTATTTGAGTTTTGTTATTTGAGAAATTCTGAGCATTTATATTATATTGCTTACCATTACCAACTTTCTTTCCTGAAATTAATGCAACATAATTTTTTAATAAGTTGACACTGGCTGAATTGGAAAAATTTAATAAAAACAAAAGAAAAAGCCAAAAAACTAACAAATACTGGTTGCGTGAGTCTGGGAATGTCTTATTGCATTGCATTATATTGTGCGGTATGGTATAATGACTCACCTAACATATGCATAGCTGCTTATCGTGAGTGTGACTTTACACGGCACTGACTATACTGAGCACAACTAGAACCTACCACGTATGAATTGTAAAAATAATGTGGGTATTTTGTAGGATTTTTTTATTCAAGGCTACGTTTCGCGAAACAGGTAAATGTGTACTGTCGTCAAGTAATAATTATTGTGCTAACACTAAAGAGACTACTGTGCACTGCAGTAGCAGTGGTAGGCAGTACCGAAGTTGTGAGATAATATTGTACTATAATTATATACTTACATAACACCGACCGTGCTCAGGTTGATAAAATAAAATGAAGCATGTTAAGATCGCGAGGGCTGAGGCTGCTCAGAGACAGGGGGTTCTAAAATTAAGCAAGGTCACATAAATGGAAGTTGTGATGTGTTAGTAGGGTTTCTCATAGCATATTAACCATACAGTATAGAATTGCTTTAACCGAGATGTGATTTATTCTTATATGAATTTTATGAATATGCTGAGGATTGATAATCCTCGATTTATATTATAATATTAATACAGCACTTGCATTATGTGTAAGCCTGCATTTACTATACACTGTACATAATTATGTAGGAATTATGTAGTTAAACTTGGGCTTCATTTTTAGCTTTCGTGGCTGAACATTCTAGCATTCTACTTCGTCTACACTCACGACTCACATGCCATGGTAATGAATGGGAGATCATTTTTTAAATCTCATCAAGTTCAAATTGATTGAGTGAGAATTGGTGGCCTGATTCTAGTGACGTCCTAATTATTGGTGGGAGTTATTTTTTGCATGTCCACCGTTTCTTTTGGAGGCTCATAAATATGGACAGTGGTATAGTTTTTTTTATTTATTTTTTACGTAATTGCAGTAATTTGTTTTGCATTTTGTTTACTTCCCTTGCCCCTTATCATATGCGACGTCCATGATGTCTTGGTGCCTCATCGCATGGAATAGAAATGGAAGTAGGAAAAGCACTCGCAGCACACGCCTTTGTGAAGGTTTTCATTTATGGAAGAGATAATAATAACAGTTTCCTAGTTACATTTTCACATGTCAAATTTTATGCAGTACTTACATATAAGCCATTATCTGAGACTGATGAACACTCAGCATTATTTGTGTCTCATATGGACGAGAGCTGTCTAGTGTCAAGCGCACACCATGTCCTGTCCACCTGGTTATGTTTTTAGCTGTCACTGTCCAATTAGGCATATGGGAAAATGGAAGTACTCACAATAAAAAAAATACAATTCAGCAAAATACCGGTTATGCACCCATCCATGTATGGTTGTACGAAACTGCATAATATGTTTGTGCATAATACTATGTAGTATTTCTGTTACACATAGTCCACCCTCTACCTTTTTTGCTGTCAGTGCTGTGACATTAAAAACATTTAAATGGAGAAATAATATAATGAAACATGGCTGAAGATACTGAAGAATGAATAAGCTATAGCATTGTACACCTGCGACTAGTAGTATATAGCAAACAGCTTTTTGCAAAAAGTGGTGTGATCGCTCCATCGCTTGATCGTGAATCGTGATCAAGGGAATTTAATCGGAACGACCAGCAGTTTAACTTTACAGGAGACTGGTCTAGAACAAACTACAAGTGTAGTCTAGTCGATTTAAATTATTTATTTTAGTTTCGCTCAGTACAAGACTATTGGAGGACGTGGCAGTGACAGTGTAGTTTCACTTTATACCTGAACCTAATCAAATAATTAAGGTAAGATTATATTATATTTTGTAACATTACATTTTTGTTCTCTATTTTATTGTTAAATGGTTGTCGTCAATTAGTGACAGAATGAGCAGTTGACATTTATTTTCAAATGGAGCTGAGTCGGTCCCGTGAATAATGTGTGCAGTCGCATATTAAAATATTTAAAAATTATTATTTTTGCATCCATTTAAAACTTCTTCAAAAATCTGGAGTGTTTTTATCTCCTATGAAGTATTTATACAGATATTCTGTGGGTGCTGGTGGTAAAACTTTTGTGCATTGAACCCCACAATAGTACTTACAGGTTGAGAAATAGGTTACGCGTATTGGATTCTATCCTACCCATTCGACTTATTATAGTTCTTATTACTTTAAGTGTTTATCTTGGGACGCCTCACGCCTGTCCTTGCACAATGTCAACTTCAGTTTTTAATGATATTAAAATAAAAGGCAGTGCCGTGCAGCTGTGTTGCTTTGTGTGCCATTAGGCCTATAAGTCCATATAGGCACAGGGCCACGTCGGGGCTCATTTATCATTTCGATTTGGAGTTGAAGCTAAGCAAATGTTAATATTTTGGCTTAGTAGGTACACACTTCCAGGAAAATAGTGTGTGTTAAAAAAACACCAAAAAAACACACTGTTTCTTCTAGCTTTTATTGAAATACTATGGACTATGGATGTTACAATATTTTAAGCTTATACATAGAGGTCTAGGTTTATAGCTTCTCTACTAGTTTACTCTTCACCTTGACTTTCAGTTAAAACTCGTAAAACTGAACAAATTCATATATACACGCAAAAAACGGTTGTTTCTACATCCAGTTTATTCCCACTGTATAAAAGTAACCGTAATCCGTGAAACAGGTAAAGAAACATACTAAATAGGTAGGGTAGGACTGAGGAATACGAAGATGGAATCTTTGTTTCCAGCTTCCAGAAGCAGTAGCAGAAACGCAGAAAAAAAAACACTGATTGTGAGCCTTGTGAGGAAGACCGACCAGCGAGCTCCTCTGACGGCGGATTGTAATCTATTACTTCGAGAGAACAACCTACTGAGACGAGTGAACATACGAGCCACAACCTTCTCGCTCCCCTCATACTACTTTACACCTTGCATTCTTTTCCCTGTCCACCACAGTCCATACCATACCGCACCGTTATTCAGTATTGGAGATCCAGCCCGAGCCAGAGATCCAGCAGAATCCAGAGACTTCAAAAACTATATATCAGATATCAGGCAATTATTATTATCCTCGAATAATTTACCCATCATCAAATCATAGGCGTATCATATTCCAGCCTGGTTCTGTGAAATATTGTTGAAGCGAATCTGTAGTTCAAAATTTATTACGATTCCTCAGGAATAACTTGTGTTCAGCTTTTGACGAGTATCAGCAAATTGTAATAATTGTAAAGGTAACAAAACAATCTACTGCAATCACAATCATAAATTATTAAGTTATACATACTACAACTAACGATTTAGTACTTGTTAATATTCTCTCCTCGTCATAAAAGATTACGAGGGTTACATTAGAAGTTGCAAGTTACTTTAAAATAGTATAGCATTAAGTTTATACATCGTTCAGCACGGAGACATAATCGTACTTAATTTTGTAGTACTTAGTCGTATAGTAGATATTTCTAACATTTTTAGCATTAATTTTGGGCTGTTACACTTTAGATCTGCCAGGTACTAATTGTAAGCATGCTTGGGAAAATAAATTTTTCCAAGAGTAAAATCTTTTAACATGTATTTACTCCAATCTATTCGCTAGCACTATAGCATAAGTGGCATCCATCACTCATTCACCATTCGCCATATTACACCAACCAAATAAATAACAAGTTATCACCGAGATAGTTAAGTACATCATGGGATATTAAAAAATATTCATGGGTTAAAGTAGGGATGCAGTATAAGGTTAATAGCATATATTACAATGAACTTGTAAAATTGCATTTTTTGGAAGTTAATATTATTGCCATGTTGAAATTAGAAGTAGGCGTGGAAATCCAAAATCAAGGTTTTGACTGAAGCATTGATACCGACTGACTGAGTCCTTAAATATATTTTGGTTTGCTATCTAAATAAATAATAATGCACGAAGGAATTAAAACAATCCTAAGTTTCTAATTTAGTATTTCATTTGGATGGGATGCAACCGGTTCGCCGGTGCGCATAGTTGTAACCAATGTACGAGACACATTACATATTATATAGGCCTAGGTACATTATATTGTTGTTTAATAAAGGGGATGGTTTTGATTTGGTTGAGACGCTTTAAATAATTTAAAAATATCTACAATCTGATGCCTTTTCGCTGCTGCACATGTTAATGAGTGCAGTAAATAGTATGCATATAATTGCTATATTGTTTCCAAGTACAACTGTAATAGCAGAGTTTTACGCAATAGTAAAAATAAATAGCAAAGAATTAAAAATCGAGATTTTGCAAACAGGAGAACTTCACAAAAATATTAAAAAAATAGACTTCTCAGTGGCAAAAATTGCTATTTAAAATTAAGTAGTTAGTAATATGAAAAATTAGAAACTACGCAGTTACGCACAATTTATTGTATTTTTGTGTGGGTTGGTACTTTATACTATAAAGTACATGCGTGTGGCGTCGTTAAGTACTGTTTGTTGGACAATAGACTGACAGAAACCGGAGTAACTTTTTACTGACTTGTGCAAAATATCTGCTCCAAATCAAGCTCATAAAGATGTACATACACAAATTCATGGATGGAATAGGATGGAAAATGTGGATGTTCCTCAATATCCGAATTGTGCCCGCTATAAGACAGAATTATCTTTTTTCGGGGTTGCGAATATTTTCGTCACAATTTAGATATTGGCAAACTCCCACCGCAAGGTTCCTTCGTATGGAACATCGTTGGGCGGGTGGTGAAGGCAGAGGAATCCCCGGAATCCCCGAATCGATTTTGCACTCTCCTTCTTGTTGTGCAGCTCATCTTTGCAGTATAGCAGCAACATTAAGCATTATTCCTTACTCCGCACCTTTGGCTTTTAATATAGTATTACATTTTAATTTCATTGAAATAAGTTATCTCTCTTAGTTATTCTTATTTTGTTGCTATAATCCTTGTTGATCGTTCATTTTAAAATATTCAGTTCGCGTATGTATTGCTTGATTTAAATTTCCTTCATTAAGCATAATAATACTATAGTGAAGAGCGTGCTGCTGATTGTTTCCATCCTGCCAACAATAATTCTATTCTAAGCACAGCCGTTATCCTTGTTTTTATCGTTTTATTATTCGTTTCCATTTTTAAGTCATACTAAATAATTTTACAGCTCGTTTCATTGTAATTTTCAGTTAGGGACTATCTAGTAACTGGTACAGATACCGTTGAGTAAATTCCCATAATAGTTGTTTGCTAGTCAAACGTCTATACCAAACCTATAGTTTAGCTTAAAAACCGAACTTATAATAACGACGCGCATCCTTCCTGTTCGCGTCACCTAATAGTACCTTATAATTTACATTAAATTATTGAAATAAATAATCATTCTCAGGATTCTGCAGTAGTAAAAGGTTTGGATTTCATAAAACTGTCAGCAATCGGAATTATTGGAGTAGTGGACGTGATAGTAAAATCAGGGCTGACGATTTATTTTATCCAATCGAAAATATAATACTATATTCAAAAAGAATGGTCTGGTTTTCCGCTTTAGATGGTGTTGATAACACGGTACATAACTAAATTAAACTTTAAACGAATATTGACTCACAAGAAATCAATTACTTTTGTTCAGGTTTTTCTGTTTATTTAAAAAAAATAATTGTGTGTTAAACCTACAGCGTGTAAAATTGAAGGAGTAGAAATAAATTGTTAAAATAACTTGTTTTGTAGATGGCTAGCGGAGATGTACCACACCAGCAGTTTGAGGCTGCACGTGCACTGTGCCACTTGGACCATATCTGTGCCCTTGACATTGACTCCAAAGCTCCAAGACACCGATTATCTGGAATAATCTGTACCATTGGACCTGTTTCCAGGTCACCCGAAATTTTGGAAGAAATGATGAATACTGGCATGAATATTGCTCGAATGAATTTCTCACACGGGTCCCATGAGTACCATGCAGGGACCATCGCAAATGTCAGAATTGCTGCTGCAAATCTGTCCAAAAAAATTGGAATTAATTATCCAATTGCTGTTGCTCTTGATACTAAAGGTCCCGAAATCAGAACCGGGCTTCTTGAAGGCGTAAGACAAAATGCAGTTGTCAATTTGTATGATTTTTATTGCAATTCATGCTGTATATAAAATTGACTATTTGTTTTTCCAGGGAGCCTCTGCTGAAGTTGAGATGGTGAAAGGAGCACATGTAAAACTCACCACCGATTTAGCTTATGGAGAAAAATGCAGCGAGAAAATTTTGTGGGTTGACTACGTTAACATCACCAAAGTCGTCAAACCGGGAAATCGTGTTTTTGTTGACGATGGTTTGATTTCTCTGGTTGTTGTTGAAGTGGGTAAGATTTAATCAGCAAAATAAGTGTCCGTGTTTGTCCAGGAAAATAGAGAAAAAAGTAAAACAGATATTAACTTAAGGTATCTATTTGAATCTTTATTACAGGCACTGACTCTGTCACTTGTGAAATTGAAAACGGAGGATTGTTAGGCAGTCGAAAGGGTGTCAATCTTCCCGGCGTTCCAGTCGATTTGCCAGCTGTATCCGAAAAAGACAAGTCTGATTTCTTATTCGGCATCGAGCAAGATGTTGACATGATTTTTGCTTCTTTCATTCGGGATGCTGCTGGTGTGCGAGAAATCCGTGAAATTTTAGGTTTGTTTAAGTTTTAAAACTCTTTTGTATTGCTTTATACAATGGAAATGATGGTACCGCAATGAGGTTTACTGCAGTTTGAAGCTCTAAACGATTCTTAGAACTAGAAGTATTTGTACTGACATTTTGAAGGGTTCAGTTTTGCTTTGCAATTATTCGCCATTGGTAAATAGCATGCATAATGTGCTTTTTTAATTATTTTATAGTGCTTGATGTTTAATTGAACTTCTTTTTCTAGGTGAAAAGGGGAAGAAAATTCTTATTATCGCTAAAATTGAAAATCATCAAGGAGTAAAGAACTTAGATGAGATCATTGCAGAGTCTGATGGTATTATGGTAGCTCGAGGAGATCTTGGAATCGAAATCCCACCAGAGAAAGTGTTCCTTGCCCAGAAAGCTATGATCGCCAAATGTAACAAAGTAAGTTTCAGTTATTGTAATTGTTATGTAACATTATAATTACATTACATGTATCGACGATGTATTAATTATGCTACATCATTATTTATTTAACTAACAGGCCGGGAAACCAGTTATTTGTGCTACACAAATGTTGGAGTCTATGGTCAAGAAACCGCGCCCAACGAGAGCTGAAGGTTCGGATGTTGCCAATGCTATTTTAGATGGTGCTGATTGCGTGATGCTTTCTGGAGAAACCGCAAAAGGAGACTATCCTCTTGAATGTGTCAGTTGCCCCTTACTTTACATTGGAAGCATTGAATAATTAACTGTGTTTAACAATACTTGAATATTTTTGTTATAAATGAACTCATCTTTTGGAATTCCAATTTTGAAGGTGAGAACTATGGCCAATATTTGTAAAGAAGCAGAAGCAGCTATGTGGCACACAAATCTTTTCACGGACTTGATTAGCAAAGTGACCCCCCCGGTGGATACGGCCCATACCATTGCTATTGCCGCAGTTGAGGCTTCACACAAATGTTTAGCTTCCGCTTTTATTGTTATTACGACGACTGGTCGATCATCTCATTTAATAGCCAAGTATCGTCCAAGATGTCCCATCATATCGGTTACAAGAGCCGCTCAGGTGGCACGACAGTGTCACTTGTACAGAGGAATCATTCCGATCCATTTTTCAGGTAAAGGTAATTCATCACATGATTGGGATCTATGTATGTCTGTCTTGTGATGTCCTTATATTATACCACATTTGTTTGTCTCTCAACATAATTTAAAGTATGTGCTCATGAAACTCTTCGTTTTAAAATCATCCCTATATAGGAGGAGTCCTTGAAGATTGGATGGATGATGTCAATGAGCGTGTGAAATACGGCGTGGATTATGCGAAGAATCGTGGAATGGTTAAAACCGGGGATGCTGTTATCATTGTCACTGGCTGGCAAAAAGGTTCCGGTTACACCAACACAATGCGTATTGTATACGTGGAGTGAACAATCAAATACATAAAAAAAATTAAAAATATTAGGACTGAGCAGTTGAGTTACGAATTACAAGCAGTTATAGTTGTTATTATTCCACAATAAAAAAAATTAGTACTATAACTCGGCGAAAGTTCGCAAATTATTACTTAAGTGAGCGAGAATAATATAATATAGCCACTGTTATTTTTTCTGCAACGAAAAATACAAAAATAACATTTAACTGTTGTTATTCACATAATGATAATAAATAAAATTACTCGTAATTTCGTTCAAACGAACTTCAAGAATACAAGCGATCCAATATACCGTGAAGTATGAACAGTACTTTGCACTACTAACAAATAAAATCAAATAATAATTGCAGAGTAATTTATTGTAGTCTCAAAGAATATCCTGGTGCGAATATCTATATTTGTATGTGATGTATCGCTTTACAATAACTGAAATTGTACCACCCAACAAATGTACCTCGATTCAAGTGATAGAAACTGTTACGTGTTGCACACGAATGAGAAATAATATTTGATTGAGATCTGATCGTCAGAACGTTAATAAAAATGCAGTAGTGTCGTGGCTAGTTAATTTGAATTAATTGTTTACATTTTTGCTTCATTCATTCATTATACACGTACATTTATCATCTACAAATTAAGCCTTTAGTTCCGTTTGAAATTGCGATTATTTATAGCTGTTCATTTAACCAATTACAAGCACCGACAATCGATAAAAGCAACGATCATACCTTTATGTTTAGGACTAAAATCAACTGCATGTGTCAGCCAAAATACTTGTAGATGCTAATAATAATAAAAAGGTCTTCCCTTCTCAATAGTCAGTCAGCACGGACTGCACCCCTGTGCCTGTGTCCATCCGTGTCCGTTGTTTTTTGTTGGTTTTTGTATATTAGACAAAATAAAAATAACTGCAGCCAAGAACACCAGGAAATAATGTTTTAAGCAGACATGGGCGCCTTCCTACAAAATAGGCATATAGAATAGGCTAGGATGTAGGAAGGACGAAAAATTTAGCAATTTTAGGAAGGCAAAATAGGAAGGCAATTTTTTTTGCACATTTTGCCTAAAAAATAGGCAGGAAAATAGGAAGGCGAACAATGTAGATAGGAATTAAGGATAGGCAAAAATATCCT
>JAQFZE010001279.1:0-18746 GCA_034695245.1 Dicyrtomina saundersi | reverse complement strand
GCGCATATAACACGTGTACGATTTGAAACCATCGCTAAATGTGCATTTGTTATTGTTTATCTTTCTGCGCATGTGCAGCAATCTACGTATCGTTTATCTTGGTTTTACTTTTCGTTGTATTCTAGATGATTAAGATTTATCGTAATGAAAAACTATGGTCCCTGGTCAAGTCAGAAGGGGTTCACTAGAAAAAGGTAGACGCCACCCACCACGGATCAACTATAAGTACCGTGGCGGACTCATTGAGGGTCCTCACACCATCTTGAGCACTCTGCTTGACATCAACGTTTTTACATTAAACCACTTGTCTCAAAGAACAGCATTACGTTATACAAACAAGCATCAGTTCTACAACAATACTTCTACCCAAACATGGTTCAACCAGCCTTAGTACTAGACACAAAAGTTCAGTACCACGAACAGCAAAACTACCCAACTGTTCTGAAAACCTAAACTACTGACTATGTACGTTTATCTTGGTGGTAAGTATTTCCAACATCTATTGTGTATTTTATTGTGTACCTATTTTATTGTTTGATATACATTGGATTCTAATAATATTGTGTTTGTTAATTTACAGCGTTTTAAGTGTTCCATCTCTAAATGTCTGTCCGAATGCAGAACGTATGTGGCGTATAAAGCTCACGTTAAGGATATTCATCACTGTGGAGATTGCAACCGATTCTGTTCTGACAAAACTCATCACACATGACGGCATCCCTGCGAGCGTCCTGCACACTTTGACAACAGGAATTAAAATCTTGTTGGCGGTGGAACCAGTCGTTCAGGAGCAACCTACGGACTTGAAACTACTACCAGCACTAGCGATAGTCCTGCTGGTCCTTCAAGTGGCACTTGTCGTTCGTCGTTGATATATCTCGATGTATTTTAAGAGTACTTAAGAGCTCATAAGGGACTTATGGTGACATACATTCATCCACTAACTGAAGAGTCTCAAGACATTACATACATTTCGACTGAACTATACGTGTTTATTGTAAAATTGTTAACTTGAAACTTTGCTGTACATATTCGTATTAAGGTTCAACTTATAATAGCAGTAGCATTAAAATTAGAAACTTAAGTGAAAACGAAAAACAAATAGAACGTAGCATTAGGTTAGTGTCCAAGAATTACGATATAATGAATAAAAACGAAATTGAAAACTTCGTATTTAAAATTGCAATTGAAGTTATACAAAAGTTAAAAAAATTTAATAAGCACGGTACTGGTTAGACACTTCAGCAAGTAGAGTCTATTCAATTTAAAGTAGGAGTATTAAACTTGTTTTCAAATGCTGAAGCAAAAGAATATATTAAACTTAACCCAAGAAAATCAGGATATTTAATTATTAAAAACAAATTTGACGACTGCTTTAAATTCTGTGTTGCTGCTCACAGATACCGCAATTTAATCTTAGCTGGGTATAAAATTATTAGGCAACACACTACACCTAAAGCTATTTGCTATGCTAAACAGAAACTAGAGGACCCTGACCAGTATGTTTTTCTATTTTTTGCAATTTGATTTCACTAATATTAATTGTCCTTTGCGCTTTGGCGATGATTTAAATAATATTGATTAAAAAAAAAACTCGGTATTAAAATAAAAAGTCTTTGCAATGACCAAATTGTTCTTATAAGACGGTCGCGTAATTGTTAGTTAACTGAACTTAGTAATTTATTTTTAATTTATAATAAAGGAAAGAAAGACAAGACCAGCTCTTACCATTTAGTTCTCATCACTGATCTTGATTAACTAATATGTAATAGACGTCACAAAAAATTATTTTATTGCAAATTGTGTTTATTGAGTTTTATTTCCGAAAATAATTTACAACAGCACAGTGACCACTGTCAAGTTCGTAAAGAGATGACAATTATTTTTCCTGAACCTGGGGAAAGAGTTAAGTTTGCAAAACCATGGCAAACATTTCTGTACCATTTTGTCAATAATTATAAGTTCTTTACGTTTGCAATTCCTATTCAAGATTTGAAAATTGCTAAAAATAACTCAAAGTATACAACTGAAATTACACCTGCAGCTTTTTCATTTATTATTATTAGAAGCAAGATAAAGACAACGTTGTTTCTATGAAATATTTTGACAGAGAATATGTCGTACAACATTTGTTTACACGAATATTTTTCTGGGCAAACAGGTTACTTACACATATTAAAGAAACAAATAACAAAGTAAAACTAACAGAAAGTGTGAGAGCAGAGTGTAAACAAGCTACACACTGCCACCTGTGTGAGCGCGAACTCAGTAGAGAAACAAATTTAATAAGGAGGTTTTATCATAACTACGACCATAGAAATTTTTAGTTTGCTGCGTGCAGTCGTTGTTACCTTAGAATTAAATACAAGCACGAGATCCCACTCATTTTGCACTACAGAGGTGCTTTTGATTACCATCTTTTAATTAATGCAATGAAAACTAATTATTTTTTTTCTAAAAACGTGAAAGCGCTTGCAAAATCCCTCAAAGAATTTATTGCAATAACAATAACTGCAAAAGATACATGGCTTTCTAATTTACATTTAAAATATTTTTCTGAAAATACAAAAAAGCCAACTGTACTTGCAAATGTTTTTTTAAAAGTTAAAATACGTTTTATGGATGCTAATTTATTGTTTGACTCTAATGTATTTGAACTTGTAGAATCACTTTTAAAAACAAAAACCATTTAGTTACTTAAAATAGTACAACAGTGTATATATAATTTTTTACCTACAAAAAGCCATGATTATTTTGCAAAGAAACTCAAAGTCTCAAAACCGTGCTAAGACGATCTTGTCTTATTACAAAAACCTTTTTATTTTCCTTTCTTGTCTCTGACTTAAAATGCAAGTAATAATATCACTATCTCCTTAAGAACGTGTTTTAGAAAATCTTTACTTGATTATTTGACAATACCCGACAGTGAATGGAAGCTTGTTTAGAATATCTGTGCAAAGTTTAACTTATCTACATTAGATGATTACATGCGTTTTACTTGTTTGTTGAATACAGTATTACTTGCAGAAGTTTGGAAAAACTTTCAAAAATTTGGAATGGAAACATACGGAATAGATCATACTTATTCTTTGACTTTGCTTAGCTTCTCATGGGAATGCTTTTTAAAGCAATCAAAGTTGAAATAGATTACAAAAGAGATTACAGGGTATTTGAAATTGCAAAAAAAGAAATAACAAGGGGTTAATGTATATTTGCAAGAAAGATGTGATTGCAAATCATGAACGTTGTCCGGGTGGGTTGGACACATTACAGCCACAAAGACACTTACTTTTACTAGATATCAATAGTTCATATGCACATAGTATGATGTCACTGATGCTAGTGTCTAATTAGGAGTACATGGAAACAAAAGATTTTATTAAAATTGGCTAGACAGACCCTGAATTAGGAAGTACGGACGGAAGCTATGGTGACGTACTTGTTTGTGACTTGCAATACCTAAAGTATTTACACAATCAAGACGCAAACTTGCCTCTTGCCATGGAGCAGAGAGTAATGAAGCTCAAAAAAATGCTAAGCAAGTTAAATTTAAAATATCGCCAAAATGCTTCAATTAAACATTTTATATCCCGTCCAAGGCTTATGCTAACCCTTTATGACAAATGTAATTTCACAGTTCTCTTTAAAGAATTGCGCTACTATCTTTTAAACGGGAATAGTTCTTTTAAAAATACACTGTGGTGTTAGATTTTAACAACAACGTTACCTTAAATCATATGTAACTGCCAATTTAAAATAACAAAAACAAGCAAAAACCGCTTTTAAAAACAAATTACGTAAATTAAATTCCAATGTTCTGTATAGCAAGACTTTCAAAAAATATCACGATTTTTTTAAAACTAGTATTTGCACTAGTACCGCACATGCTGACAAATTACTTAGACTACCAAGATGTAAAGATTTTGATGCTCTGTCTGATTGCTTAAGTATTATTACGCAATACCTAAAGATTAATCGTGCAGATGATTTGTCACTCACAGGAAATGCAATTTTAGGCAATGCAAATGTGTATTTTTATAATAAGTACGACATGCTTCGTCAAATATTCCAGAATAGAGCTTACCTGGATTACTCAGATACTGATCGATATGAGTTAGATGTACTAGACCCCTTAAATACTCTGTGAGATGATATAGTTAGCGCACGTGCAGAATTTGATTTTAGCAAAATTCCACGAGATGACGAGTTTTTTAAGCGCTATGAAAATAAATATCCAGAGTTGTATCTTTTAAATAAAGAAGAAAGTGGTAAAATAAGAATTCAGAGCTTAGATGTATCAGAATTAATTATAATTAAGCCTAAAATTTAAAGTATGTTGTATTTAAGTAGAAGTGAACAACAGAAATGCCGGGGTGTTTCAGCTATTGCATAACGCCAATGCAGGCATGACAAGTACAGGGTGGGCCAGTTAAACCAAAGGATTCTAACATGCCATAAATTTAAAAAATTTAAAATTTAAAAATTTAACAAATTAGTAAATTTTAAAATTTTTAATTTTTTAAAATCTGGCGAGGTTGTTTTTTGTTGGGATGTTTGAAGTTAAATGTTTCTAGTCTGCAATTTTTAGGCTTTAATTTTAAATTAAAGTTGTTAAAAAATAATTTTAGGATTGATCAAAGAATCTAAAAATTATAATTTTTGTTAGTTAGGCCATTTTGCAACTTATTCTAAGTCAATTTGAATAGATAAGATGTCAAACAAATTTCCCAGGAGTTGTCTTTATTTTGGTATCTTGCTCGTCATATTCAAATAATAAACTTAGTAGCATGGTTTAACACATTGGATATATCTATGGTCTTTTCAGACCTAAACGATTGTAATTTTATTTTGCCCTTTGGCCATAAAGACTTGTTAAATAGGTAAATATATTATTCTGTAATAGTTGTATAGTTATAGTGTTAAATCGATGTTACCCAGATGTTTAATGAACATATTGTGTAGAATAAATAAAGGTAATGTATTTGTAAGACCTGCGTATTTTAATTGTGTTGTATATATGTAACCTAGTTGTTTAATTTAAATATTACTTGTGAACAACCGATATTTATTGAATATTAATCTCTAGCTTGTAAGAAGTGTATGATTTAAGTACAGTGTAGATGTGACCTAAATATGTAGTGCATAGTCAAATGTTAAGTATACTGTTGAATATTTAAGTGTTCTGTATTTGTACCATCCTATATTTAATTGTGTGTACATATGTTACCTAGCTGTTTAATTTAAACATTACTTGTGAGTTACATTTATTTATTAAATACTAAGCTCTAGCTTGTAAGAAGTGTATACATGTTTAGTTTAATGTAAATGTAACCTAGAAATCTAATGTAAAATCAAATGTTAAGTATACTGTTGAATATTTAAATGTTGTGTTTTATGTATATAAAAGTTTTAATAGTAATAAATTCAAAAACCTTGTAATTTTGTATATAAACCTGCCTTGTGTACTAATACAGCTCATACACAATTCGATTGGTAGAATTAGCACACCTTGGTACAGACACAAATAATTGGCAACACTTACTATGCATTGACTATCTGTCTCATCCCACTGCATCTAATTACATCAAATCACACCTACCTACCTACCTACCTACATATCTTTCTTGTCCGCCTCTGCCTTCTCTCCTTCAGCCCCAAAATACCCGGGATAATTATTCCCAAGACGTACCCCCCTCTTCCTTCTTTACTTTCTTCCATTTAAACACATAAACAACCACTTCAATAACTGATTCCAACTTATTGGCTGTAGTACGTTGTGATATGCTATGTGAAACAGCTGAGTTGTGTATGCCAGTACTGATTATATATAATCCTAATGGACTGGAACTGTCGCTGTAATGTAGAGAGCAGTAATGTTCAATTTATATCTGAAATAAATGGAATTTGAGGTGAGCGGGGTTTTTAATGTTTGGATTGGATCACTTTGGCAACGGGATCATCGGTATGTAAAAAAGATAAAAAAAGACAAAGTTGCAAATTACTTCACAATGGGAAAAGCGCTGTGGCTGTTGCATGTTGCATTGGAACCGTGCTGAAAGGTATAGGGGATGCAATGGCATGTACATACCAACTATAGAGAATGGATAGTGCATTTCAGAGATAGTGAATAGGAAGTTGGTTTTGGATGCTTGGTTGAATGCATGGCAATAGGGGACACAGGTCTGCTTGTATGTTTGGAATCGTAGTTTGAGACGGATAGAATTTGATAGAATTTGTGTAATGCAGTTCAATATCAAGTACTATATACTATTATGTAGAACCAGTTACGTACCTTTGTATGTGTACACGATATTTACTATTTATTGTTTACTAATTATGTAGTGTTAAATACAATTAACATGTATATCAAATTTAATGCTATTTGTAGAACTAAATGCGCCTATGGCATTATTTTAATGTACTTACTAGTTTAAATTATTTAAATGTTTAAAATATATTTGAAATACATTACCGATTATAAATTTATATTTAAATTCAATCAAAAAAAGACCGTTAAAAAAATTTCTTGTTTTTAAAAACAAATAGAAGGCAAAAACATAAATTTGCGTACATATTGCATGTTTCCATATATATGTATGTGTCAGTATATAGCATATCTACACACTGTATTATGAAGTTGTTATCAGTAGATCGATGATTGGGCTCTGTATAAAATATTATTTTAAAATATTCTGTATTATTGAATAAATAGGTGCAGAATTTGATGTACCTCGTAGCCATTTGCACAAGAAAGTGCAAGACGTTGTTACTGTGAATGTGCGTGACGTGCAAAATATTAGCTAAATAACTTGACGCACAGACCAAGGCTGGGCTGAAGCTTCTGTTGGGCTCAGTTGAACCTTGAAGTCAAACTTTGGAGACTGACGGAGCTTTTAGCTTTAACTATCAATGTATCTTGCTAAAAATGTATGCTACCTACGGACGAGGCCCACTGACGAAAGGATACATGCCTAAAATATATTTAAAAGCATATGTTTATGTTTCTGGTCTTCTGTGTAGCTATACAGTATGCAAGTAGTATATTATTATTATTGAATGTAGTGCTATATAGTGTGGACTAAAAGAGTTGATAGGGTAAGAACGCCGGAAACAAAAAATATTATTTTGTAATACCGTGCCAAGCTGGGCAAAATAAAGTACATATGTAGACTTTTGGCATTGCAGTGTCAACACCAAAAGGGAGTTTTGTGAGTTGTTATGTTCATATTACGCATAATAATTAATTATTGAACTAATAAGCAACACGCTGGCTCTTGGTTTCTGTGGAGTTTAGTAAAAATATACAATGAGAGTACATGGCAAGTCTAAAAGGTTAAATCAACCTGCTGTGAGACGAATACAAGTTTTTATGCAGTCAATTGAGTAGCAAATGTTTATATGCTTTATTTTTAGTTGTTTGTTTGTTGTGTTTTTAGTATAGGATATATGAGTCACAAGAATTTATAGGATGAACGTAGATGCAAGTGTAAAATGCAAGGCACCATCAGATAAGCCAGTGCACTGAGATGCAGGTAGTCTTTGTTGTTGCTAGTATAGTACGCAAGTTTTTTATTGCAGATTAAAGGAAGTAGGTAATGAAGTTTAATTATTTACAGCTTTTAATTCTTTTAGATTTTCTTTCACACACAAACATAAATTTATACAGACAAATATTGACATATATAATTTACAAATACAATCACGAGTGACACATACATTTTAAAACATTTACCATTTACAATTCAATGTATTTTTTACAAATTTGCATAAACGGTTCAAGTGCGCAGTTAATCTGCAGATGCTACAATAAACTTGTATATACAAATTCAAACATACGGCACAATGACATTCACAAAGTTATTAGGCTATATTTACAAATAGTTACATCCTATGTTACTAATAATTTCTTTACATAATGAAGTTTTGTAAAATCTTATTTTTGATGTGTGCATTATAATTGTGAACTAAACTATTTGTGTAATACAAATTTAATATCCAATCTAAAAAACTGACCTATTCTTATAAATTTACACTTCCTGTTTGACACAAACTTTATTTTACTTTATCTAATAAATCAGCGTGACCCAAGGGTAAGCTTAAACTACAATTGTTGGGATCTGGAAATATTAAAGATAAATATAAGCTTTTAAACGCTAACTTACGTTGATTTTTTATTAAATAATTGCAGGCTAACATTTACAATCGTATTTAAATCTATTTTTAAGCGTTTGTTAGTTTCTTACATTCGCTTATATTTGCTGTGTTAAAACTGCCGCAATGTGATCTCAAAAATGCATGCACATTTTTGTTGTTTAGTTTCATCATTATTTAAGATTTTATACATTTTTGGTCCTAATAATATTAGGTTTTCTACATGTTACTATGTTAGCTCTAAATTTAAAGTTTGCCTTTTTTGACCTTATATAATAGATATAAGTTATTGTTTTAATCTGTTTCTGTTTAAAAAACTATTGCTCTTGTGGAAATTTAACTAAATCAAATTTAAATCTTGCTTTGACACTATTATCCTAAAATGTGTTTAACGCGTCAAAGGTGTGCATCTTGTATCTGTCAGCATCTGAATAATCCATATAAGCAGTGTAGTGTGGCATAGTATAAGGGTAGTCTGCGATATGCCTATAAGGGGCCTCAGCGGCATTTTGCATAGTAAATTACACTATGTGAGATCCCTTTTAATACAATACAACAGTTCATATGGGCTTTATCATAAAATATTGGACACACAAGATTCCACTTTCTATAAAAAATATTTTTTGCAAATTCCAGAATTGCTACATCAGTCAGGGAAAGGTCAGTTATTTGATGCTTCAAGATATTGAATAATTACGTTTAAATTTTCAAAAAACCCTTCAAAATTCTCAAAGCTAGCATTTGCTAGACTTTTCTGCTTGTGCAGCATTAGAGCAAAATAAGGCATTTACAAATTTAAGTACTTGGGCTAGTGTTTTACCTTACAGTACCTTGGAGTTTTTAAAAGCTTATTTTCAAACGCAGTTTTAGCTTTTTTCTGTTTTCTTAATTGAATTTAATATAGAGTTTAAAATATCTATGTTGTTTAAAGCGCACGTTACAAGGTATTAAGGAAGAATTACACCTTTCGATTAATAATATTTTATAGCTTTAAAATAAACGGTGCTACTATAAGTCGAAGGCGAGATTCATAGTGCTGAATTGATTTTATTGCAAGTTTATTTAAATCTTACTGTGCTGATATTCCTGCATATTAGGTACACGCTGTTCCATAGCAAGCAGCATGTTTGCGTCTCGTTTGTGTAGCTCTGTGGGGTACTTTTAGTCACAAACAAGAACGTAGCTATAGCTGCCTTCTGTTGTACCTAACGTTGTTTTAGAATTCGTCTAGAATCGTCTAGAAATCCGTAGCAGCTGTAATTCTTGTTTTAAAAACATTTTCGGAACAGTTCCTGAAAGAGCGCTTTTTTCTTTACGTAACAAGTACTACTTTTTTGAATTTGAACAAAAACTGACATCCGGCTGGTACGTTGAAGTGGGTGAGTTTCTCCGTTATACCATTTTAAATTTGTGAATTCCAAAACTTCTCAGTGCTAAATCTTCAACTCAAATGCAATTGTTTTTTGTGAACTGTAATTTTAGATCATTAGATTACAGAAAAAAATTAGTAATTAATTTTGGGTCAATTTCGCAATTTTTAATGAGGACCCTAAGTAATCATAATATTCGAACTTATAAATAATGTGGGATGGGGTAGAGGCTTATGAAAACTTAAAATGAAAAAAAAAACTAGAAAACAATTAAAAATTTGCAATAAATTTAAAAATTTAAAAATTTAAAATTTTGAAAATTTTAAAAATTTGAAAGTTTTTAATTGTAGTATATTTTATAATAATAACTGATTTATATTAAATTTGTATCACAAATCAATCACTTTAGAATTCGACCATCAAAGTAATTAACTTGATCGTCGGTTTGTGTGTGGTCTCATTAGTCTTGGTAAGGAACTGAAGTCAAAAAGCTGATTTAACTGCATAAAAAGAAAACTAAAAAGAAATAGGTCACAATCTATGAGTTCGAATTTCTCCGCGGTATATTTTTAAGAAGAGCACGTCAAAAGAGTAAGCATGGGTTAAGATTTTGTCCCGAATGGGCAACTTTGCTCGCTAAAAGAGTTTAGAGAGAGAGATAATAATAATAATATATATAATATTATATATTATGTATAATAGTAATCTGCTACAAGTGCCATATGGAGATAGTCAGTTTTGTATTCAACATGAAATTGAAATAGGTTTGATCTGTTGCTGACGCTGAATGGAATGAAGCTACGTAATGCACGAATTTAAGGACTCACAGGAACAGTGAAATGGAAATAATACTTTTAATTAGGGCAATCATTTAATTAACATGGCAATTTAATATTTTCGAAAAACTCTTTTAGCGAACAAAGATGCCCATTTGACACAATTTCTTAAGCTATTCTTGCTTTTTTGACATGCATGTTTTTTTAAAAGTATAAGATAGAATTTTAAACTTATAGATTGTAACCATTTCCTCGTAAAACAGTAACAAAATGTAGATCTAAGACAGTTGAGTTTGTATATACCATTTTACATTGCAGATTTGCATAGCTAAAAGCCAGCTTATCCAACTTAAAAAATCAACAAAACTCACAGTGAAACTAATTCTTAGCTTTAATTTTTAGGGTTTTATTAACACAATTAATTAAACAATAACAATACATACTTTAATATTTGTAAACTCTATAGCACTCAAAAGTCGCTCAACAAATAGCTAAATCTATACATTCTGACATTAATATTAATTTTTAAAATCTGCTTGTTTATCATAAGTTGTCTTCATCACTGTTAAGGTCACATTTTATACACTCGTTATCTAGCACTATGTCATCTAGAACATCTGCTACCAGAGTATTAAAACAAAGATTATCAACTTCTGGTTTAAGCTTACTAGCACTTAAGGGTTTTACATATGGAACTTCAAGAAGCTGAACAACCTCAAACGAAATTGTTTCTTTCATCGATTTAAAATTAATTCTACTTTGTAGTGATTAAGTTGACATAACTTAATCATACCTAAGGGCAGTAATGTCGCACTTACAATTTCACTACAATGTGCTAGAATTTTATGCATGCTTGCTGGAAGTTTATACCACGCATATTATTTCAAATATTTTATGTTTAATTGGTCACAGTACGATTTAAAACTAATGGCATTGATAGGTAACTGAGAATTTAGAGCAAGCAAAATGTTTCTAAGCATTTTTACAATTTCAGCTCAAATACCCAATATACTTGCAAATTCGTCACAATTATGATACACTCGACGTGCACTATTTCCATCATTCAGAAAATCAACTCTTAAGCCCATTTTGTCCCAAAGCTTAACTTAGATTTGCTTCTTGCGAGCTTTTACACCTGCCTTATCTTTTTCGCCTTTGGCTTGCCATTTGTTTTATCTAATTTGTACGACACATGCAACATCTATTCCATACTGCGTATGTAAGCATGTAATAAGGAGATTCCGTAAGCCAGATTTTCTTGTTTAGCTTCAAACATTCCTGAGTGTAAGTTGTTCCTTAAATTAAAACCGTTAGGTGAGCATATAAAACAAGATGGAGATTACTTTGTGCCAGTGATTAGAGAACAAACTTTCCCATCGATTATGGCAATATAGAATTGAAATCTTAAAGTAATTGAATGAGAATCGCCAACCTTAATGGTCATATCTTCAAGGTTCTTAATCTGCTCGTCTTATGACTTTTTTTCTTCTTGTATAAATTGCTGCGTTTCTTTTGCAAATTTAATCTTCAGTGGGCGACAAAATCACACTGATTGAGACGTGCGATTGTTCCAGTAAATGAAACATGATAGATTTTGCAACCTTAAAGGAACCATTCTAGTAGCGAAGATCAAGAAGTAATCGTTTGCGCTTGCCTTACTTTTATCGTTGTACTTTTGTTTATAATTACTCAGGCCCAAACTGCCGTCAAACCCACAGCTAAATATTACTGTATGTAATTCCGACTATGTTATTTATTCTTTGATGCTGTAGTACGCTTTCTTGCATTGCCACTATTCTTGAAGCTGTAAATTCAGCAAGAATAGCATGAGGATAAAAGGCGCTCTTCTTAATGATTGTTGCATAATTTTAAGGTGGCTGACATTCTTCCTTTGGCATTCTAACGCTTTTATACGACGGAAAAACAAGAGTTCAACATAGTATTGGAGACTCACAAACTTTGAGATACTGACTTTTACTTAAATTGGCATCTCATAACATTGTCAAGCCTTTTAAAGGAGATAACGGTTTGACCTGTTTTGCCAGTTTTCTAATTTTATCCAGTATAGAACTCACATTTCGTAAATTGCTATACGAATCCTTTAAAATGAGTGACAAGGACTTGAACTGTTCTCTTTTAGATTGTTTAAGCATTTTTAGTATCGCAGAAATCACACAATATATCGGCCATCCTTTCAGTTCTTCGTACAAAATGTCGACACATTCTCGTTTGCAGCTTGCCGATTTCTCCTTCCAGCTTTTTCGTGGTCAACCTATGACTTTCCTGTTTACGTCGTCTACCTTGGGCCATTTTATGAAGCAGTGATTGGGTACTCATGATTACCTGAAATAAGATATAAATACAACTGATCATTAGCACAACAAAATTAAATAACATTTAAAACATGGCACGTAAGTTGGGATTTTAATTATATTTTAAATATATTAATAGTGATAAACTGTAGCAATTCGTAGTTCAGACAGCTGATAAAAATTTAATTGAAATATAACCATAAAGCGTAACATAAATGCCTTCAGATAATATTATATTTAACAATAAAATACATTTTATCTATTTAATGATCGAAAAATAAATCGTAAGCACACTTAATATAGGGTAAAGTTATTTAAAATTTGATTGTTTCTCACTTTAAATTCGCTATTTTACGTCACACTAACGTTTGTAGCATTGTTGCTGTGTAACAGATACCTAAAAATCGAAATATCGGTGTTACATGGCTATTGTGAAACACGGTTTTGGTACAAACACAAAACGTAGCCCTTATGATTTTCAAGCGTTTGCAAATAACCGCATGTCTCTACGACTAATGGTTTCTGAATTATTCAATATTCAAGATAGGGGGCTTACATAAAAGACGTCCAGACAAAATCTTGTATTTTTGAGTTTTTGCGTACCACCTGCTATACCTTAACATCGAAACCACCCCCACCCCATGGTAGTTCGTAAACGCAACGTTATTATAGATGACCCTTTCTATGTTACAACATATGCCTATATACTAACATATGCGTACATACTCATTTATAAGTATTGGGATACGACGACGACGACGACTTATGTATGTGCATGTATAGGAAATATGCGTGAAATATTTCCTATACATGTACATGTTTGTCGTCGTCGTCGTCGTCGGTGTAAACCAATAGTTGGTTTAGACCAAGCACCAAGGATTGAGCTGTATTCTTGATGACGTCACTTATATGTGTATAGGAAATATGCATTCCATTATGCCAAATGTCTTAACGGGAATGGCAAAATGTCACAACGGGAACTGTTCTGTATTGAACTGAAGAATATAATATTAGTTGTCATTTTTGGCTAATTTAACCGTTCGTTCAACTTAACAACTGTAAGAATGAAATGCAAGCATTTAATTAGTCATATATAATGCTCTGTTAGATATTAATATCGTTCAAGGCCTCGATCCCGGTCGAGACTGTTATCTGTAATTAATTTACGTAAACAACCCATAATATTAACTTTCCTTATTCTTAGAATTCACATGTAAATAAAGTCGCATCGACTTCCTCCTAATTTCTATTTATCAAATAAGATCCAGATCTTCTTTCAATATTTCAACCTTGTACTATTCAAATCAGTGCATTCTTCGCATCTCTGACCAGTCAGTGTCTCCTTGAACTCAAGCGGTCAATTGTGCTACGATGTGAAACCTAAATCAAAGTTCTGTTGCTCCATCAATTTACCACTAACTACATACCAAGGTCCACGTGGACTCTCATCATACAATATATTAAATTATGTTATAAAACCATTGACTTAACACTCCAATCCTCGACTTGGTCTTCAAACCTCGAACGATCCAGACTTATAATTTTGATCCTCGAAAACTTGTATCTTTTACCACAGCTTTTTTGTAAACTATACTTCAACCTAATTTCAATTGTCTATATAAATAAATCTTCTATTTATTATCTTGTAGAAATTTTTAGTTGCCGTCTTGACTGAGTCCACTGGTGAAATTATTACTACTATTTCCATCCGTTTTACTGCTGCATAAATCCAGATTTAGAAGCTTCTTTATTTAAGATTTTGCACATACCTACATCCACGGAAGCTGAGATCCAAGACTTACGACCTCAAGTCTCAACTATCTGCTTTTGCATAAACTTGGGTTCGCCACCAAACATGGTCCTTCGAACCGGTATTCAATAGCCGGAAACAAAGTGTGGACATTTTTCGAGACCAATGTTTGTGCAAAAGTTGTTTGTTTTCAAAAAGTGAAAATTTTCTACTTACCCCAGTGTAATTTATTTTCACATTATCCTTCTGTGTCTGGTGTACATCATCCTCAACTGCGAACTAAACAATTAATCGCGATTTTCACTGCTGTGAAACTCCAAAATTAGTTCCAGAACCTGTGTAAACTCTTTGAAATATGCTTTTTCACTGACTTCTATGTGTGCACTAACAATCAACCTCAATCTGTGGACTTGATATTTTACAGTGACTTGCGGGTGGGTAAAATATTCCTACAAAGTCCTAGAACTTCCTGCCTTCTGAAATGAACCAATATTTTAAATCAGCAACTATGAGTGCTAAAACTGCTTAAGCTGCCGCAAAGCGGTCTTCAATCCCAAGCCGACTGAAAGCCATTTAAACTGCAATCAACAAGCACGTTTTAACGGGTGACGATCATGTCGCATTATTTCCTGCCTCCCTCCGTTTGTACATTGAAAACATGACAAAATACGAAAAGCAACTGGAAAAAGCCAAAGTTGTGATCTACTCTAACGTCACCGACGAAACGGAACTTCAAAACAATGAAGAAGCCTCTCAAAAGGAGTTTACAAAACTTGCAATTCTCTACGGTCGTGCCCATACAATCATCAACGAGTTGCCAGTACTCTCTCCAAAGCAAACTGAAATGGATATCAGACTTTCAGCTCTAGAGTTACCCAAGTTTAGTGGCAATCTAAACGACTAGATGTCCCTCCGAGATCTTTTCCAAGTCACTATTGATGCCAGCTTAATATGTGAATCTCAAAAACTTCAATACCTCAAAGGTCAGTTGGAGCGGGAACCGGCTAATCTTATACAGTCGTTCCATCCAACTGACGAAAACTACCAACTGGCTTGGCAAACTCTCAACGACCGGTACACAAACCCGCGTCAACTTATATTCCATCAACTTCAGCTCCTCACCCAACATCCTACTATGACGGCCGAAACTTCTCCAAAGTTGCAGAAATTGTTGGACCGAGTCACATTCTGCATTTACTCTCTGGACGTGCTTAAATCTCCAGTTAAACATTGGGACCACATTCTCACTCACCTCATTCTGAAACGAATTACAACCGTATCTAGACAAGATTGTAAACTTCATTTCGAAGCCTTGACCATCCCATCTTTGGAGGAAACGCTGTCATATCTCCAATCAAGAGCTCGTGCCTTGGGTGCTGGATAAAGCCTTTAACATTGCAGATGAAGTTTACAATATTTCATGTGGATGAATTTCTGTTCGTGTTGTTAACTCATAACATCACTGGACTAAAGACGGTTAATTTACTTTTTACATCTCCAGTAATTCAACATCCATCCATCATCCCATCCCTCACATTTCCACTACATTTCACATCACCGAAGAAAACTTCAAAGGATATTCAACATGTTCAGTGCTTAGTGAAATCCAATTCGGTGTTATTTGTGAATATTCATTCAATTATTTCTTGTATTTCACTAGTGTTTCTATTTCCAGAAATTAGTAATATACTATTTCACGTTGTTACATTTGTATGTTAGTGGAATTATTCATTTTAAGTTCCAAAACTAATCCCTATATTACCTGCGTGTAATACTTCCTACGACTACTAATCATAATCGTAATATTACAAGTAGTAATTGATTAATATTTTATTGTGTTGTGTATTTTTGACATTTCAACATTTCAAAAAAATTCAACCTTATCCTTATTAAAAATATTTCCTCATGTTGCCAGTTCTCTCATTCAGTTATATACTTTATTCATTTTGGTATGTGTGTTTGCTCTAATTGTGTCCTAACTATTATTATATGTAATTGCTCTATATTATTATTACTGGTAATCATCACATTATTTGTTAAGTTTTGAACTAATATGTATTTGTCTAACCGGATGAGTATGTTCGGTATTGAACCAAAGAATATAATATAAGTTGCCATTTTTGGCTAATTTAACCGTTTGTTTAACTTAACAACTGTAAAATTAAAATGCCAGCATTAAATTAGTCATATTTAATGTCTGGTTAGATATTAATTTCATCTACGGCCTTAATTCCGGTCGAGACTGCTATCTGTAATCAATTTACGTGAAAAACCTATTAAAACTTTACATTATTACTTTCCTCATTCTTAGAATTCAAATGTAAATGAAGTCGATGCGACTTCCTTCTAAATTTTATGCATCAATTTGGATCCAGATCTACTACTAATAACTCAACCTTCTAATAATTCAAATCAATGCTTTGTTTTGCATCGCTGACCAGTCAGTGTCTCCTTGAACTTAAGCTTTCCATTGTGCTACGATTTGAAACATAAATCAAAGTTATGTTGCTTTATCAATTCAACACTAACTACATACTAAAGTCCACGTGGACTTCTATCATACAGTGTATTAAATTATTACATAAAATAACCTACCTAACTATCATTTGCTAGAGTTGCGTTCCTAGTATATAATGAGCGTCAAGATTTAGCAAAATGTTTTTTGGAATTTAAGCCGCGTGTACATCTGAAAGCAAAAATGAGATTGACACTTTTGTTTTTTTTAATGTGAAAGAAACCACGTTTGGTGGTTTAAGATATGGACACAGTGGCCCAGCTGAAATGTGATTGATTTTTAGTTTTTTTAGTGCTGCCTGTCCCAAAACGTAACGTTTTTTTTGTTTAGTACGGGTCTAACATAAGCTTATCAATCCCACGTGGAACATTTTACGAGAAACCTTTAAGCGGTTTAATAGCTTGGAAATAAAATTTGTAGGCAAATTGTCCAGATAATGTTATTAAACGGTATTGCTATTTAGGCAGACGCATACACTTAATGTGCTTATCATTGCTATTACACCAGACTTAATTTAAGTTAAAATCCCCTAGTCACTTCTGTAATAAACATACAATTTAATTTAAATTGTTTTAAAAAAAAATGCATACACAATAATTGGTCATACTGCACCTTCGTGATTTAGATACTCTAATAAATACGTCTACGGTCTTGTGTCTAAAATTTTCTTTATTTTGAATTCCTCAGAACTCCAGTTTGTTGATCACCCTGTAGTACAAATAAAACAATACCAATCGTTTTATTTAACTGCTTACATATTCTTATAAGGACAGTACTATTTTGAACAAACAATTTTAAACGCAAAATACGAACGCAACCCCTCATCTTGTACATTGGTGGCGATCTTTTCTCGTCTTTTTATTTTAAATATTTTCCAAAAATTTTTAATATTACGTCAAACTTGTTTTTCTTATTCACTTTATTAGGTGTACGTTTAATAACTTGTTGAAAAGATTTATTGTACGCGATAACAAAATATTGAATTTTGTCGTAAAAAGTATTGGTCTAGCGTTTTGTCATGAGTCTCTTAATTTAAAAAAAAAGGAACGTGTAAAACGCTCACAAAATAAAGACTTCAATTATGGATTAGGATAATATTTATGAATTCCGTTTTCTTTCAAATACTTCTGAAACTAGTAGCCTAAAAATTTCTTGCCCTTATTGACAAATAAAAACATAGGCTTCACTTGTGCCATCATTCAAAATACTATCAAAAGCACGTATGATAGAATTAGCAGTTTCATTTATCAGCATTCTCACGTATGGTTTTTTGCTGAATGCGTCGTGTACGATTAACAAAAAAAAGTAGCGGTTATTTCACTCTGCGTACTTTAAAATCGCTTTTAGATTCGCAGCCTATACTTGATTAATAAAATAAAGATAATTGTGACGACGTTTGAATTTACGAAGTATGTCTTTGTATTATGCATACGCGTCATTTTTCTGAAGCTTTTCTTTTAACTACTTTTCTGTTTCTCCATTTTTCCTATTTTTTATGAATCAAGAAACACCACTAAAAGATTCAAAAACTTCTGGTTCAAGATACTTTGTTTAATGCGCTGAAAATTTTTAAATTCTTTTATACGTAATATGTAAGTATATAATGAAATTATATATAACGAAATTATATATATATATTATAAGCCTGACTTTGTGGCCGAAAGGAGCTGTATCTCGGTCCTTGATATCTCGACGCTTCTTTTTTGATCCGTATGAGAGAATCCTTAGTCAGGTAGCGACTTTGCGTCTCGTTGCGCAAAAGTTAGTGTTGTGGAAGGGCTTGGTGGGGAGGGGAAGTTTGAGAACTTTTCGTGAGCAACTAAGGGGAAACAGGATACGGTCGTTCATATGTGTATGTGACGTAGGCGATCG